>JAJOZX010000824.1:755000-770000 GCA_023014485.1 Bathynomus jamesi | reverse complement strand
GCTAGGGACTTAAAAAACTAACATAAAAAAACTAACAATACACAATAGGGCGGATCGAAAATGAGGTTTTTAAACGTTTTTTCGAAATTCAAATATGGCTAGAGCGGAAAATATGTGGGTGCTATAGATAATGACTGTGCATAAATATTAGTCCTGCGAAATTATATCTTCAGGTGCCACAAAGCCGTCGAAAAAAGTGAAATATAATGATTTTCTTATATTCTGCATTAGTACAATAACTGAAACTTACTTGTTATTATTATATATTAAGTGTTCCAATTACCAAAATAGTTACTGAATTACGCAGCTCTTAGTTTATTTAGATCAATGTTCTTTTGATTAATGATCTAAATAATCCAGAACTCACCACGAGGAGGTGGCTGCGTGTCGAGCTCCACCCATGCCCTCCCAACCACCCATCCTTGCGCATGTTTTTTTCTATTAACGTTTTATTTAAACTTTATATTCAGCTTTACTTTCGAATGATGGCATTTTTTTACGTGACTGAAGTGTTGATCTTATGAAGCCATCTCGCGCGTTCAATCCAAATACTTTTGATGATGCTTCAGTCACTAATTTTACCATTCTTTCTACTACTTGTGTATGACAAGGGAATTTCTCGAATGGAGGGGTACTCTTGTTTTCTATGAATTCTTCAATCTCATTTTCTGTCAGGTGTCTTGTCACAGGTAGTTCAGTGACAATGCATTTTTGCCAATTAATTAAATCAGTATAATCAGTAGCTTCAAATTGAATAACAGGTACTGTGAAACGCCTCACAACTTTTTCCTTGTTTGTTTGCCTTGCTTTCTTTATTCGCCTCCACGCTAATTCTCTTATGGCGCTGCGGTCATCATGAATCATTGATGCTAGAATATTTTCTGGATTTGCAAAAAATGCATTTCTTTGTATGACAGGGTTTACAATATCCTTTACTTCGTCATTCAGTGTTCTTGTTAGTTCAATAGTTTTGAAAACATGTTTTGAGCCATTGACAAAAGACGTACTTTGCTTAATAGAAAACCACATTGGGATGTAGACCTTCATTATAAAAGAAGCAATGTTCATGAGGTTCTCAGATGGACTTACAGTTGAAACGTATAGACGAAGCAAACGATTTGCTGTAGTCAGCCATCGTGAATGTGCCATTTTGCCTGGACTACGATGAGCAAGATCTGGAGAGCAATATCCCTTTGTTATGGCCTGATGAATATCAATTAGATATTTTTGGTCGGTGCTAAGATCTTCACAGTCTACAGTTGGTTCCTCAGCATCAATCCTTTCAAACTCGACAATAGGAAGACTCTCACAGTTCTCTAATTCCCTGCCAATAGGACCGGTGAATCCGCGGGGGTCAGATGTTTTTCCATCCAGCTTTGCAACTAAATGGCGTAATGGCAATTCATTGGCATGGAGATGGCACACTAAATGTTGAACTGGCTTCTTCAGCTTCAATTCTATAAGCCTTATAACGCCTCCCTTTTCTCCAGTGTTGACTGCTGCACCATCGCATCCAATGGCAACAAGGTTTTCCAGGTTCATGTCATTATTTCCAATATACTCAAACATTCCTTTACATATTTCTTCAGCTGATACAGAATTCACAGAATAATGGCCCAAATAATCTGAACCAGGTTCTCTCACTAAAGTGATATGTTCTTCTGTTACCTTCTTCTGATATACTTTGGACTCTTTTTTTCTTGGAAGAGTGTAGAATCTTTTCGACCATCAAAATAGATTCCTCTGATTGGGACCTGATTTTGATCTTTCATAATTTCTGATCTCTTCTTTTGTCTTTCTCTTCTGATTTTACTCCTATCCACTACTTCAGATGTATTGTCAATAGAAACTTCTCCAATATCTTGCAATACTGCACTAACAATGAATGCTGCAGCTCGATCTGAAACTGCAGTCCTGTCACAAGCAGTAGCCACTGAAGGTAGATTTGTAGTTTTCCTTTTCTTGAATAATTGTTCTTCAGGTTGTTCGAGCTTTCTCTTCGAGCTAACTGGCTCTGGAAATGTATCGTCTGATATTTCGCCAGATTCACTTTCACTATTTGATGTCGATGATGATAATTCAACATTTGTATCCTGCAATTTCTCCTGTGAAGATTCTTTGGTGAGCCTCACAGCTTCTTTTTGCTTTCTTAGCAACGTAGATGCTTTTTTCTTTGAGAGTGTAATATCTACTCTATCAATAAACAGTTTTCTTTCACTCCTTTGATCTAAGAGGAACGTCACTTCTTCCTTTGGAACCGTTTTTTCTTTGGGACAAGAACATTGTGTTAGTACTTTGCACTTGCACGCTGCAATGTCAAAAAGTTTCGTGTGTGCTTCTTTTTTGAACATATCAATCTTTGCTTTGTAAGCTTCAGAATTTTTTCTGCTTTGGTATGGCTTCATAATGACACGATACTTTTCGTGGTAGCTTCTGAACATTGTTTCAATTCGCCTGTCTGACAGAATTGGGACGGAAGCACTTTCCCAAATTGTTTTCAATTTATCAACAACTTGTTCTAATATTTGAGATATTGAAGGATCTTTATTAGTATTCTGTTTCAAATCGTTTCTTACAAACAAGTAATATTTAAAAACTCCTTCGTATGTAGGAAGATTCCTGTGCCACAAATCTTCCCCCATACCAAACATGGGGCACTCAGTTGAGGCCCTGGTTGATTTTGCACAAACTCGAGACATTTTGAAAGTATACAAATCTGAAAAAGAAAGAGCTAATATCAATTATACGTTAATTTCAGTTAATAGTACATGGCAAACTTAGGGCAACACAATACAGAAATGCAAAATATATAAGAAATATAGTTTAGACTATCTGAGTAACGCCAACAACAGAACACCCACCTGCTACGAGAGCGACAGCTACACTGAACCGAGGTACTCACGTGACAGCTGAGTGAGCTGACTATAGAAAACTGTTTTTAGAGAATAGAAACTTTTTTAAAGGTTGGCTGAGCTATTTTTATACAAGTGTGAATAAATTCTTGTCTATTGTGCATCGTGGACTCTTCTGTAATTATTGGTTAAAATTTGCTTTTTTCAATTTTTTTCAATATTGAAGGTCATTGTGGCACCTGAAGATATTAATGTTATGATTTTAAATTTATACCAGCTTATTTCCTCACTACTCCACACATTTTCCACACTAGCCAATTTGAAAATTCCAAACATGAGTTTTTCACTCCGCCCTAATACACAATCCCATCTCTTGTCAAGTTGTCAGGCTAAAAATTTCCATCCATCCATCTATCATCTAAACCTCATTTCCCCAGTGAGGGTGGGGAGAGAGAGGCGGTGAAGAGAGGGAAGAAGATACTGTATGTGGCTAAAAATTTTGGGGGAGCAAGTGCAATTTACGTCCCTTTGACGCAAAAGGGGACACAAACTACACTAGGTCAAAGTTGGGGAACGTAAACTATACTAGGATCTTTAGGAAACATTTTTTAAATGAATCCACCAAATAAAACGTTAAAACTAACGAAAATATTACGACTTAACCTAACCAATCGTCAATATTTATATATATATATATATATATAACCTTTGGTTAGCTTCCGCCCGAATTGTTCATTCTGACGAAGGTCAAGCTTTTCACTCCACCTTAGACCTACAGTTTAACGTGGAATCCGAACCACGCCCCACCAGCAGCCCAGCGTCTTAACCACTGGGCCACCCAGGGTATATAATATATTAGGGTGTCACTTAATTGTATGGTAAGAATTGAACCATCAAGAAGTTTCGGTCTGACCCTCTAGAAATGTGACATTGCATATAAAAACGCTGATTATCAAGTTTCATGAGAAAATATTAATATTTAGAGGTCGCTCAAGGCCATTAAAATTTTGATGACGTGTCGTTACTTGTCCTAAATTGAAATGCGCTTCCTTTCTATGCCTCACCCCAGTATCATTTCAGTCGCCTTAATGGTTGGATGTGTTTGCATTAGTGTGTGTTATTTTAGTCTTAATAGCATATGTGTGTATTAGTGTTTTTTATTGCATAATAACTATAACACGTATTTTTTATTTTCAGGTGTAAATTTATATAGCAAAATACATTTATTATCTAATGATGAAGACTCGAAAGAAATCTAAGGTTTATTTGATTGACAAGTGTGAGAATGATATTAGAGGTGGTAAATTGCCATCAAATCTTCAGGCTCTGTCCTTTTTCCTTCATTTACATATAAAAAAGAAGAAGACGATAAGAGAGGCTTCGTCAATGACAATTTAAAAAAATTGAGGAGTTTTGGAATCGTGCCCGAATTCCAACTCAACACAAACAAGACGCAATCAGAAAACTGGAAAAACTCTTCTCACGATGGAAAGCATTAAAGTAAAATGCATCCCGCAAGACAGAAGTACAGGCTAAGAATGAGAGCACGTTCAAGGACTGTTTTCACGACCTCTTTGATATCGCTCATGCAAATGTCCTCGACATAATCAAAATGGAGGAAGATAATCAGTTTCTCATTGCTCAGCGTGAAAAAGGCCGTCGTGGAACAATGTCTTCTGTTGATATTGTGCTACATAGAAAGAAGCAAAGAAGGAGAAACGTGTGTTGAGCGAACAAAGTCGAAAGCGAAAGGCAGAACAAAGCAAGGATTCATTGTTACTGTAGATTCTGTTACACAAGAGAGCAGCAT
Organism: Bathynomus jamesi; assembly: GCA_023014485.1. Classification (NCBI taxonomy): domain Eukaryota; kingdom Metazoa; phylum Arthropoda; class Malacostraca; order Isopoda; family Cirolanidae; genus Bathynomus; species Bathynomus jamesi. Next base: position 765,338 of record JAJOZX010000824.1, on the reverse strand, counting down.
TTCATCGACGTTTGAGAAAGAGGAATCAGAACCTGAAGCTGTTCCTGGAACAAGTAGGCAGAAACCCCCTTTCAAGTGGGGAAGAAAAGAAGACATCACGCCTGGTCTCACAGCAGTTCTACATTAGCTACAGATGTCCAACTTTTTAAGAGGTTTCAAGGAAAGTGGGACGACATTGATCCAAAGCGGTATGAAGACTCCACCACTGATGAAATTGCCACTTCTGCTGTCGCTGATGTAAAGGAAAGTCTCATTAGCTTCTCTAAATCTGCAATGACTACAAAAATCCCGCGAGATGACTATAAGGGGTTACTTGAACTGGCATGTCTGTTTCTTGGTGCTGTCTCTAATCGTGGTATAGTTTTTCATGCTCCCGGAGCGATGCATCAGACACGATGGATGTCAAAGGCAATCTATTCCTTAAAGATTTGGATGTTCAGATCACAATTTAAGTTAACAAACCGTGAGGAAAGAGGACTTCGCGACTTTTTATTGTATGCATTTTTATTGTATGCATCTATGTGAAAGCTTGGACCACGTGTCCTTGCGCCGTTAGTGCTCCCCAAAATGACCTTCAGTGCCTACAGTCAATAATAAAGTATTCAAACATCTATCCACACATTGCCATGGTAACTTCACAGAAGATGGCAGCTCATTTATGGTATTTGTCTGAAGAGCTGGTGGGTCTTGCTTTTTTCGATGACGATATCCTCCCTGATATAAAAAATCGCATGGTCATATCTACGACTAGTGTAATGGACAAGAGAACCCTCCAAAACGTGTGGTTATTGACGTGGATACTGAGAAAGAAAAAAGCTTGGAAAACTTTGTAACAAAAAACACAAAATCATTGTTCACGAAGCTCAACCTTCCAGATGAATTCTTGGAGAAAACTGCTGAGCAATGGGAAGAGGATACCCATTACCAGACTGCGAAAGAGACTGTAAAAACTCTAACTGTAACAAATGACTTCGCTGAACGTGGAGTTGCTCTCATCCAGGATTTTTCTGGATACCTAACCAAAGATGAAGAACAACTCCAGTTTCTTCTCCAAGTTGTTGAAGACCATCGCAAGCACTGGGCATGGGACAAAAGCATACCTTGAGTGGAAATAGTGATTAATCATAATAATTACGCTACTGTCTGATGTTAATGTACTTCATCTTAATATTATGGTAATGTCTTGTGCACTTCCTGCTAATGTAGGAACATAATAAATTGTTTAAATACATTTGGAAATTGTTTATATTCACACTTTCTGAGAATCTCGTATCCAATAATTCGAAGCCGTTGAGCGACCTCTAAATATTAAAATATCTCAATAAAACTTTGTACACAGTGTTTTTACATAATATGGCATACGTTGATGGGGTCAGAGCACGGAAACTTAAAAGTTGAAAAAAAAAATAAAATAAAAATAAAAAATATATATATATATATATATATATATATATATATATGTGTGTGTGTGTGTGTGTGTGTGTGATGAATAAAACCACGAAGGAATGGAAACACAGAGTAGTGCTCAAGCGCTTTCGTCTAATGACATCCTCAGGAACACTGAAGTAAATAAAGAGTTCAAGACTATATATATGTTACAAAAAAAAAATATATATATATATAACTTATATATATATATATATATATATATATATATATATATATATATAATAAATATAGAAATAAAAATTGTGGGAGGAGCATACAAATTTGTAAGGAAAACTACCAATTTTAGCACTTTGCCCGAATTCAACACAAGATCAAATGGATTGTTTACAACCACTTTTATAGATAATGGCTGAATGATATATAGGTCACAAAAGAAAAAAATAAAAAGAAAAATAAATTGAAAAATAAAAATTGTAAGAGGAGCATACAAATTTATAAGATAAAATTACCAAAATTTTAGCACTCTGCCCTTTTTGTCTAAATCTGTTCTGAACGAATTCAAAACAACGGGATCGAGTTGAAAAAGACCTTTGCTCATGTTAAATTATTTGTAAGTTGAATAATAGCAGACTCAAGAATATTTCTATTAAAAATGTTGCTAGAGTGAAACAAAACTGAAACATTATTCCAATCAATACAATGGGATAACTCTGACAAATGGACAAAAAGGGCACTGGACGACTGTCCCGTTCTAACGGAATATTGATGCTGTTTTACATGCGTGTGCAAATCCTTTCCCGTCTGACCAAAGTAAAAGCAATCACATTGTTTACAACCAATTTTGTAGATAATGCCTGAATTATTGGTAGGGCTATTTTTTACTGATATTTTTCACAATATTGTTGTATGAAAATACTACATTAATATCCAAAAATTTAAGTACATTAGCAATGCCTAAAAAGCCCGGGAAAAATGGAAGTATTAAAATATTCTTTGACGAAGTGCGAGTGTTATTATTCACACGATAGAATCTTCGTTTTGCCTTGTTAAGACAAGATTCCATAAACGCAAGTGGGTAGCACAGATCACTTCCAATACCGTTGATTTTTTTTTGGGGGGGAAGTTATCTGTGCTACCCACCTGCGTTTATGGAATACAAGGCAAAACGAACATTCTATCGTGTGAATAATAACACTTGCACTTTGTCAAAGAATATTTTAGTACTTCCATTTTTCCCGGGCTTTTTAGGCATTGCTAATGTACTTAAACTTTTGGATATTAATGTAGTATTTTCATATAACAATATTGTGAAAAATATCATAGTAAAAAATAGCCCTACCAATAATTCAGGCATTATCTATAAAATTGGTTGTAAACAATGTGATTCCTTTTACTTTGGTCAGACGGGAAGGGATTTGCACACGCATGTAAAACAGCATCAATATTCCGTTAGAACGGGACAGTCGTCCAGTGCCCTTTTTGTCCATTTGTCAGAGTTATCCCATTGTATTGATTGGAATAATGCTTCAGTTTTGCACTCTAGTAACATTGTTAATAGAAATATTCTTGAGTCTGCTATTATTCAACTTACAAATAACTTTAACATGAGTAAAGGTCTTTTTCAACTCGATCCCGTTGTTTTGAATTCGTTCAGAACGGATTTATACAAGAAGGGCAGAGTGCTAAAACTTTCGTAATTTTACTTTATAAATTTGTATGCTCCTCTTACAATTTTTATTTTTCAATTTATTTTTCTTTTTCTTTTTTTTCTTTTGTGACCTATATATCATTCAGGCATTTTCTATAAAATTGGTTGTAAACAATCCATTTGATCTTGTGTTGAATTCGGGCAGTGCTAAAATTGGTAGTTTTCCTTACAAATTTGTATGCTCCACCCACAATTTTTATTTCTATACATATATATATTTTTTTTGTAGCCTATATATAGTCTTGAACTCTTTATTTACTTCAGTGTTCCTGAGGATGTCATTAGACGAAAGCGCTTAAGCACCACTCTGTGTTTCCTTTCCTTCGTGGTTTTATTCATCATAAATATTTTTCACGTGTTACTTTCGTGAAATAATTTTCATATATATATATATATATATATATATATATAAATTGACGATTGGTTAGGTTAAGTCGTAATATTTTCGTTTGTTTTAACATTTTATTTGATTAGGTATAGGCGGACAAAGTTGGGGAACGCAAACTACACTAGGATAATGTAGGGGAACGTAAACTACACTAGGCACCACAGGGGGACGTAAACTACACTTGCTCCATTTTGTGTCAGATATCTTTACTTTATAAAACATGTTATAATGACCATGTTATGATTTATAAATAAGGTTATATAGCTATTTGCGTATACACTGTGACTGTACATAAAGTTAATTATTACTGTATTATTATGCATCTTCTCAAATAACAAAGTCTTACAACTCGCATAAAAATGCACAATTCCACGTCTTGGCAGGCAAACAATTTTAAGCCTGACGTCTCTCTTTGAAACATGTTATGATGTAAATTTTATGATTTATTTATAATGTTATAAAGTCATTTGGATATTCACTATACGTAAAGTTAATTAGTATTTTAATTGATTTATTACTTTGTATCCACCGAATAACCAAGTTTTTAATGTTCGAAGTCAGGGAAATTGCCTGAAGACTTGCTGCTGTGCCAAATATGTTATCTTGAATTACTAAACATTTAAAAGCAATATTTGCATATCATACTGGCAGTTGGGTATTTTTATATATTCTACTTTTGCTTAGAACAGTAAATTTTAGGAAATTTAATACACAACATATGGAAGGTGTTCATTTTATATAAAATCTGTCACATCTGCGTCATGGCTGCCACATGGCTTAGCTCTCAGTGTGAGTTGGCCTTTATTCGTGTTCTGTGTATCCTAGCTTGTGAATTTTGTCATGAAATGTAATATAAAAGTATTTGTGTTTTGGCTAGCCTAATTTGTAAATTTAATAAATGGAAGGCGATATTATAAGGGATTTAAAATCGAGGCCATTTAGTAGAAGAAGCATCGAAGAAAAAACTGATAATTCGATAGTTCTGGCGTGTAAAGTGGGCAATAGATCTTTTCAGACGAGTTGGTATTCTCAAATTGACTGGTTATGTGGAAGTATTGACAATCAAAAACTTTATTGTTGGCCGTGCTTGTTGTTTAAACCAAGAGCAAAACAATCTTGGACTGATCAACGCTATAGTAGTAGGGCGGGTCGTACTCAGGTGACAACATGAATCTGAAGGAAATCCTACCATCAGGGGTGTCTAAATTATGTGTTTTTACATGGGGAATTCAAATATGAGTTTCTTTTTTGGATAGGATAACTCTAACCTACATCATTTTGTATTTCTAAATTGCCAATTTTACCCTTTTGAACCCCTTTATAATATATTAAAAGATATAAGGTAAATCATTTATATTGACAAGGCCAAATCAACTTTACATATATTTATTAATAGGTGAACTGCATGTATATCACTGGATATAATTACAAAGATCATTCTCCTGATATCTTGAACTTTGCCAGGTTGCACAAATCCTGCTTTGACTCAGACTTGGACATCAGATTCCTGCTGATCTCCTGAGCCCTGATCCCTCCATCCCTCTTTTCCTGTGAGAAGTACTTAGCAGAAGCCTCAGTCACCATTTTAACAACCCTCTCAATGCTTTGTGTGTGGCAAGGCCAGTTGCGCACCTCCATGGGGGTGTTGATGAAGTTTTTCACCTCTGAGGTGCTTAGAGAGCAGGTGAGAGGTGGCTCTGACTCACCTTCTGACCAGCTGATCAAATCACCGATGCTGGAAGCATCACAATTGATGTCAGGTGTCCTTCTGCTCCTAACAGAGGAGTCTCCCAACTGAGTGTCCGGGTCCCCCTCTCCCCTGATGGCCAGGATTCTCTTCACCCCTTCAATCCTCTCCTTCTGATCCTCAGAGCAGAGTAGTGTTTGGAGGATGACTTCACTGTGGGCATACCAAGCAGATCTTCTCACAGTTGGCATCACAATATCCAGCACCTCCTTTCTCTGGGACTTGAGGCAGTCCAGCTGAAAGAGGATGTGCCTAGGCCCTTCGATCCAGGAGTGCTTGACCTTCACGTTGAACCAACATGGGTAATACACTCCAATGATGAATTCCACAATGAATTGCAGAATCTTCAGGTTCTTTCCTTTAAGTCCGTGCTTTGACACCCAGAGCCTGAGAAGTCTGTTCGCTGTGGTGAGCCAGCGGCTGTGGTTTACTGGTCCTATCTCTAACAGAGCCAGCCCTGCAGGAAGTACTCCATCCCTGACTGCACAGACAATTTTATAGCCATAGTATTGATCAGTTGAGAGATCTTGAATGACCTTGTCAGGAAGCTTGATCAGTGGAGGGCCAACAGAGATTCGGGTGAAGTTTGGATTGATATCAAAGTCTGTAGCAGAATGAAGGAGCTTTCCTATTGGCCCGGATAATTTTTTGTCTGACAGAGTAGGGCCATCAAGGTCAACAATGAGATGGCGCAGGGGAAGTTCAACAGTGTGCAGGTTGCACACCAACCAGACCAGCTTTCTCCCCAGGTGCAGCTCCAGCCAGCTTCCGCATTACTCCAGCTTTCACACCAGTGTTGACATTTGTTGAGTCTCCTCCAATGGCCAACAAGGTCTAAAAAACTAAAGAAACACATCCTAAAAATATTCTTTAGAACATTGAAATAGACCTCATACTGCTCACTTGTACTAAAAATGAACCACCTAATTTTAGCTCAAATCAAAGTTGTTAATTAAATTTTGCTCAATGTATCACAATAATATGCGTAGAAATAGCTTTTTCTAAAATATAACAGAATAATACTCACATGTGAACAGTAAAAAAAAAATCAGTAGATATCATTAAATCTATCCCCTCACTGCAAGCCGAGGTGGTAAAATAGCTTCATAAATCATGAGTCACTTCAAATATTTCACAAAACGTTTTAGAATGTTCTGAAACGTTACATTCTAGCCTCTGAGAAAGGTGGCTCAGAAAATGGCCTTATGCGCGCCAGAAAACCGTCAAAATATTTCATATACCAAACTGTATGATAATTACAATTAAGTGGAATGGCACACCTTTTTATTTGAGTATTTAAATATTATTATTATATTGAATTACATTATATGTGTTTATATGAATTAGTTAGAACAATGCTCTATGAGAGATAACGTGAGCAGCCATGATAGAAAACGTGAGAAGACATATTCTGGGGTAACTACAATAGTAAAATAATCAACAATTTAATAATAATCAACTGCAAAATGATGTAGGTTAGGGTTATCAGAATTAAATATTTTCTTCAGAATTGTGTTCTATACACCAAAATATGTCATTTGAACACTCCTCTCCATTGATTTAAAAAAAATGCATAGTATGACCCGCCCTACGTGTAGTAGTATGAAAAACATTTTGGGTGACAGTGCTGTTCATGCAAAATCTTCATCTCACATTAGCAATTTTAAAGCTTGGAAGTGTTTTGGAAAAACCAGTATTGAAAGTGCAATTAGCAGAACATATGAGATAGAAAGAGAAAATCACAATCAGAAAGTTAATGAAAATAGACAGTATCTGAAGCATTTAGTGAATGCTGTTTTATATTTAAGTAAGCAGGAATTAGCATTTCGTGGACACGACGAAAGCAGTGACAGTAATAATAAGGGCAATTATAGAGAGCTTTTAAGTTATTTTGCGGAGCTAGACAGTGTTTTTGCCAGTAGATTAGTTGCAAAGGAAGGCTCTTCAGGGTTTTCTGGGTTGTCGAGTACCACACAGAATGAACTTATAACTTCGATTGATAAAGTTATTGGTAACATTATTCACGAAGAAATCGAAAAAGCTCCGTTTATTTCGATTCAAGCTGACGAAACTACACAATGTTCTGTTCAGTGTCATTTATCAATCATTATTAGATACGTTCATGATTCTTTTCAATGTAAGTGCAGACAGAAGAGCTAGTGGTTTAGTGCAAACAATGTCAAAGTGCTTACAGTCATTTAGTAATGTAGAAAATAAATTAGTTAGTCAAACATATGATGGAGCTGCAGTGATGGTGGTAAATTAAATGGAGTGCAAAAGAAACTAAGACAGTGTGGTCACAAATATGCTAATTTCATTCACTGTTATGCACACACACTGAATTTAGTTATTATTAAAGTAGCGAATCATTTACCAGGTATCAAACTTTTTCTCTCACTTGAAGGCATTTAATAAATTTACTTCCTCAAGCACAAAGAGAAAGAATGTATTCAATAATTTTAAAGTTACCATTCCAAGTTTAAGTGAAACACGCTGGTGCTATCTATGGGTCAAAAACAGTATCAACGATATTACGTCAGTGTGGAGCATTGAAAGAGGCTTTAGAAAGCATTTTGAATGATGAAATCTCGTGGGATGAAGATAATTTAAACCAGACTGAAAACCTTTACGCAAAACTACAGGGTGTCCCGTAAGTCTGGAACCATAGGGCAAAATGATAAAAATGGCAATAAAAACGCCGAAGAGACTTTTGGGGACTGTTTGTAAAATGAGCAAGGATGGTAGCGGCTGTCATCGTCGGTGGATGTCCTCGGAGGTCCACTGCGTGGTTTATCTCCTATGGATCCCGTTTCCCTGAACTTTGCTACAAGTTTGCCGACACAGCTGTGTCCTATCGGCGCGCGGTCCGGATGCAACCTGTTAAATTCCTCAGCGACCTCCCTCTGACTCCGATTTCCCACGAGCAGAATTACCTGGATGCGTTCTTCCTTACTCAAAGACATCATGGGCACTTGCATAAACAGAAAAAACATGAATTACTTATTTTACCCTATGGTTCCAGACTTATGGGACACCCTGTAGATGACTTTTTAGTTATGTTTTATATTTGCTGCTTTGAAGAATTACTTAGCAATGCTGAAAAACTATTTGATGTTTTACAGTGCAGGATAGTGGACATGGAATTTGCAAAAAAGAAAATTAATGATTTTATTAGTTTTCTGGAAAGAAAAATCAATGACAAAAGTTATAATAAAATTCTTAAGAAGACATATGACATAGTAAGTTGTCCGATCATTCCTCCCCCTACTAAGAGACTCAGAGGAAAAGTGACAGACTTTAAAGAAATTTACTTTAGCATTCTGAATACCTCTGTAACAGCCTTGAAGGAACGATTTGAATGCATTCAGGAGTTCTCATTTTTTGAGCTGTTGAATTCATTAATGTTTGCAGTATATAAATAAAATTTCCCCAAGAACTTAATAGAAGCACTTGAATATAAGTACAGATATCTATTTGACGTAAAAGCTTTAACGTCAGAATTAAAATACATCTATCAGGACTCCGATTTTTGTCAGTGCAAACATGCAAAAGAAATTTTAAAGTTTGTCTTGACCTTGGACTTATATCAGCCTTACCTGAAATAATCAAATTAATTCGGCTCCTTTTGACAATCCCTGTAACCAGTGTGTGAACGGAAAGAAGTTTTTCAACGTTTAACAGAATAGACTAGACCATTTACACGAAAAGTGGCCTGTAAAAAATTGTAGAGGCATTTTTGAGTAGAAGCTGGTGACTAGCGTTTTTGACCTAACTCAAGGGTCCTCTTGATGATGAAATAGGATACCAAGCTATATTTTTAGTTTTTTACCTTCAAAATAGCTAAAAACATAATGGCCGTTAAAGTCGATTCTTTGTAAAATGGCGATATGCGTTTCTTTTACACTTTCGTCAATAACTAACGGATTTTGACGAAAATTGGCATTTTTCACCACTGGATCACTTGGAAAATATTCTGTAAATATCAGCATTCTATCTTTGCTAGGGAAAAAGTTGGCCCACTAACATAATGTAATGTTTTTATCACAGTGACGTAGTTGTGGAGCAGGAGATAGAAAGCGAGCAATTACAAGTGGACAAGTTTTGTTCTTTGGTTTTGTCTAGACACATGATTTATGGCTGTGGTCTATAGAAACAATAAAATAACTGGGATATATATCGAAAATTATATTTAAAAGTACAACGTGAGTAGTGTGGGCGCAAAATGTATGAGTGCAATTGCATTGCAATGTTGCATAATGTTACCCCTTTGTTGCAAGAGTGCCAACCCCCTTCTTTCAAGGCACCCCCACCTCCTTTGTTTCAAGGTACCCCCACCCACCCCTTTGTTGCCAACCCCAAAATGAGGTTGCAAGGGGTATGCAACTTGGAGTTATCCCCCAAGCTGAACCCCCCAAAGGGGAGTGCCAACCTTTGTTACCAACCCCAAAATGGGACTGCAAGGGGTATGCAACTTGGAGGCGGAGTTATCCCCCAAGCTGAACCCCCCAAAGAAGCATACCTTACCTAAGGGGGCCTCTTTGGGGGAGAAGTTGGGACGGCCTCACCCCCGAAAGGGGCAGAAAGAGAAAGAGAGAGAGGAAGGTGGAGAGAGACCCAGAGGTGGGAACCCAGAGAAAGGGTGTTCACTTGGCTGACTGCCAAGCTCAAATGGCTCCTTCACCCACCCGCAGCTCTCTTATACTGCCCCTAATCAGCAAGTTGGCTTAATCAGCCAGTGCCTCAGGGCATCATCAGCCAGTGCCTCAGGGCATCACCACCCAGTGCCTCTGGGATCAAACATATAATAATCATCCAGTTGGCTTAGAAGTCCGATTTAACAAATAACAATTAATTAATTAATTATTCTGAAGTCTGAAACCAAACAAATTATATAATTGTGTACAAGGAACAAATGAAACGCCAATACATCATTCTGTTTATGAATTAATGGATATACAACGGATCATATATATATATATATATATATATATATATATATATATGGTCAAATAATAGATTTGAAATTATATAATCATTCAAAAAGGTGCATTATCAAATATTCGTAAAGGAAAAAATATATGCAGTTATATTATATATATTGAAAAA
>JAJOZX010000824.1:692500-752500 GCA_023014485.1 Bathynomus jamesi | reverse complement strand
CGTGGTCTTCCGGAACGCTTCTTGTGGACATTCTGAACAGTTCCATCGGCTTCAAACTTATCTCTAATTCGAGTGATGGTAAGTCGCGTTGGTGGATCTGTTTGAAACTCCCTCCTAAACTGTCTTTGCACTTCAACTGCGTTTTCACACTTCCAGTAGCATTTTAGAATGAATTTCCTTTGTTCAAAGCTTAGTCTGACTGCCATTATTAATTCTAATGGGTTTAACTTGGAAAGAAAGAAACATTAATTGAGCTATCAGCTGTTAAAGTGTGTATACATTTTTTTGGGACGCCCTGTATATATTTAGTATTATTATTATTATTTATTTATTACCTTTCACTCTTAGTTCTGTTTTTACTTTTAATTAATACTAATTTTATTGTGGAAATTATTTTTTGATTCTGATGTAAAACTAGCTAAAGTGGGCCCTATGGGACCATTTAGCTACGCCCGTGGTGCTGGGGCCTTTGACCTCAGTAATTGGGGAGCCGCATGCCTCCCCCCCAGTTACCGAGGAGTCAATTATTCAGTCAATAAAACTATAGAAAAGAATGCAGCCATAAAAATCTTAAGCTTCACAAATCTTGATACAATGCTAAATGAATTTCTGATATAAAAGAAAATTGACAACTCGAAGACTTTTTGAAAGCCGTAAAAATATTTAGTCTGTAATGGTTGCAGCACCAGTATGAAAGTGCATAAAAAGAACTCATTTGGTAAATTTTTGAACTTAGCCGCAGATTAAATTTCGGCTCAAAGCTGAACGCAAAAGCAAATATTTTTTGCACTTTTTAAAATTATAATTAAAAGTAGAATTCATTACGCCTTTTTCTAATGCATTAAAATACAAATATCGCCCATATATATCAAGAATCTTCTCTTTTCGAGCGTGACAGACTGACAGACATTTCTGGGTGTTTATAGTATTAATTTTTCACTTTCAATTTCTAATTTATTTTGGCTCTACAATTATCTAATTTTTAAAATTGTGGATTCATAATTTTAAACTTGAATTTATGAAGTCTGGAATTAAATAAACGATAATTAGTTTGATAGTTGTTCGTTTCATCTAATTTTTAGTTTACACTCCATTCAATTCCTTTTCCCGGCGTGCTTCATCAATCCATCTTTCCGCCAGTCCATGACCCCATCTTTCAAACGCAGAGTGCCTCGGCACCTCAAAAAACCCGGACATTGATTTTGACTCTCTTCTTCAATGGTAGGAGCGCTTTTGCGGGCATTTGTCCTTGGCTCCATCCTTCCTTCATAAAATATATATATATATATATACACACAGAGGTGACAAAGAGTGTAAAGGTAACACACAGCATAAGGGTAACGATGGATACAGACACAACTAGTACAAATAGCGCAATTAGGAATATATGCAATTTTAAACTTTAACTTGATTTTCTTTGAGGTAAAATAAATTTTAAAACTTTCAGAGCTTTAATTACTCCCTGAATTCTCTCTCTCTCTCTCTCTCTCTCTCCTCTCTCTCTCTCTCTATATATATATATATATATATATATATAATATATATACACGCACACACACACACACACACACACACATACACACACACAACTCGAAAAGTTTATACTTTATGGGTCTAATAAAGTTGAATATCTCAAATGCTAATATCTCTCACTGTATTCACAGGTCGTAGATATTGACCCTATTTGTCTCCAAGGGAACCGCATTGTGATAGAATTTCTGCCATGAATGCAAATTTGGAACAGGTGTTTTCAGTCCTTCATACATATTTCATATAAAAGTATATACAGCCTAAATTGTCAGAAATAAATATTTCACCGAGCAAATTGTGCGGAAAAAGAAGAAAGAAAAATAAAATAATAACTTTGACCAATTCAGCTGGGGTGAAACAATGGCCATCGCTTATAGATAATTTTTATACCTATAATGGGTACAATACACGATTCTAAAGATAGACAAATCTCGTACAGCACACACGATGCGCCACGCAGCTGGAGTTTCATGCACCTGAACTTTCCAGCTCCTATAGGAAACAATGTAGCTTTTTGCTTGCAAGGCATTTTCTATCTCGCCCATAAATTAAAAAGTTATTTAATTTGTTATATATATATATATATATATATTATATATATATATATATACAGGGGTTAGACAAAATAATATGAACACCTTGATAAATGGCGGTTTTTATTCTTAACATGGAGTTGGTCCTCCTTTAGCGGTAATAACAGCTGCAATGCGTCGGGGAATTGATTCATACAGCTTTTGGACAGTGGGTAGAGGAATCCTGAGCCATTCTTCGAGCAAACCCTGCTCCAGTTCCTCCAAAGACGCCGGCGGTGGGAATCGGTTCTGACCTGCTGCTCCAACTGACACGACAGATGCTCGATAATGTTAAGATCCGGGGATTGTGGAGGCCAATCCAAGCGTTCTACTTCACTAACATGCTCTTCAAACCAGTTTTTAACGACCCCAGCGGTGTGGATTGGTGCATTATCATCCTGGAAGACGGCGCCGCCATTGGGAAACAGCGTTTGGACCATGGGATGGACCTGGTCAGCCAATATTGACAGATAGACCTGGGCGTTAACCCTACCATGCAGTACTACAGCTGGGCCAAGAGTATTCCACGATATTGCTGCCCAAACCATCACAGATCCGCCTCCATGCTTAACGGTTGGAGTCAGGCAGTCGGGGTCATAAGCATCTTTAGGCTGTCTCCAGACGTAAACTCGACCGGAACATGGAAATAGCGTAAAGGAGGATTCGTCGGAGTAGACTACATTCTTCCACCGGTCCATTGACCAATTCTTATGGTCATTACACCATTTTCTGCGCCGCTCAATGTTGATGTGCGAAAGGAAGGGTTTGGCAATTGCAGCCCTCCCATGGTATCCAGCTCCATGGAGCTCGAGACGTACAGTTCTGGTCGATACCGGGCTTGCAAGATGCTGGTTAAGCTCTGCAGTCACTTTTGGAGCTGTGGTCTTATGGTTCTTTGTCACAATGCGCTTTCGCACCCGGCGGTCTCGATCACACAGCTTCTTCTTGCGTCCACTATTGCATTTGTCGGTGCTTGTCTTTCCATGGTTTTGGTATGCAGACATGACCATAGAGACAGTTCCTCTGGATACATTGAACATCTGAGCGGTTTTCGTCACCGATGCACCAGCCATCCGCGCTCCGACAATTTGCCCTCTTTGGAAGTCTGACAGGTCTTTCATAACTGCTAATTCATAATTCACTCAGATCTGTAAAAACAACGTGAGGGTTATAACATGACGTATACACTCTCTGTTACGCATTTAAATAGGTTTGCCAGTCATTTGACCGTTTACTTTGTGTCTGAGCAGTCCGTAAAGATAACCGGTGAAATCGGCGGGTGTTCATATTATTTTGTCTAACCCCTGTATATATATATATATATATATAATTATCGACTTTTCTGACTAAGTTCTGAAGCGAGCACGGCTCGAAGGAAAAAGATAAAAACTTCTTAAAGTGTGGTTTACTTCTTAAAAATTACAGTTGGTACTCTGAATTACAAGGGGTAGAGGTTCGACCTCTTTCGACCATGGCTCAGGCCGGAATCTAAAAATACTTAAGTTAAGGAGGCAAGGGGCTTCTGCCCCCTCCCGATGAAGTGCTAATCTGAAGAAGTCTAATGAGAAGATCTCTAATAATGAAGATTAATCTAGAAGTGTCTTAAATGAAGATGGTACATGCATAATATATATATATATATATATATATATATATATATATATATATAATATATTGTATTTATACACACACACACATATATATATATATATATATATATATATATATATATATATAGAGAGATAGAGAGAGAGAGAGAGAGAGAGAGAGAGAGAGAGAGAGAGAGAGAGAGAGAACTTCTTTCTTAATATTAGCAACTTTTATATTTGGAGAGGAAATTAGCAGCACCAAATATTTAAAAGTGATTTCGATGGACAGATAAAACTATAGTAAAGGTCTTAACGCCAAGAAAATCAACATAATTGACTAGCAAATCATTCAAAGTTTATTCGATACTTAATTAAATAATTATTTAATATATAATATATATATATATAATATATATATATATATATATATATATTATATTATATATGTTAACCCCCCCTTTATGACCCTTTGTCGGTTCGGATTCGAAGGGGGTTCTAGTTAGGAGGCTGCAACGGATGCTTCTTCTTTATACTTTTCTATAATTCTTTTCGGTCGCCTTAGGGGGTCGACACTGTTAATTCTTTTCTTTCTGTTTATTAATTCTTCTCTTTTTATAATTATCGACTTTTCTGACTAAGTTCTGAAGCGAGCACGGCTCGAAGGAAAAAGATAAAAACTTCTTAAAGTGTGGTTTACTTCTTAAAAATTACAGTTGGTACTCTGAATTACAAGGGGTAGAGGTTCGACCCCTTTCGACCATGGCTCAGGCCGGAATCTAAAAATACTTAAGTTAAGGAGGCAAGGGGCTTCTGCCCCCTCCCGATGAAGTGCTAATCTGAAGAAGTCTAATGAGAAGATCTCTAATAATGAAGATTAATCTAGAAGTGTCTTAAATGAAGATGGTACATGCATAATATAGTCTAATGTTTGGGGGAGACAATCGAAGGTTAAGTTTCCCCCCTTTTTAAACACATGATTTCAACTAAAAAGAATAAAAAATAAAAAAATAAAAAGAACAGTAGTATCGCCGATTCGACAATTATGGAGGCGATATTATTTCGTATTAGCACATAAGCACAATTTTGAGTACATGACTGAGTACGTATTAATTTTGGTTCATTACAATTACGATTACAATTATGGATTACAACTACCAATTAATTCATATTCACTTATTATTGTTTTAATTACAATTCCATTAAAGTACATTCTTACATTATAAATTAAATCATTACATTTAATTAGTTTCACTGAAGTACATTACAAGTTATTGTTCATTACAGTTTCATTAAAGTACATTACATCAATTACATTATATTAAAGGATTACATTTAATTACAATTTTAGCAAATTGTTAATTGACATATCTACTACTGAAATAATCTAAATAGGTGATACCATTGATAAATGAAGGGGAGTTAACCGTTGTTCTATAATTTAAAGGGGATTAACAACAATGTTATATATTTATAGTTAACAATAATTACGCCAAATTATGTTAAATAATATTAGAACCTGGTTGGTTATCAGAGTTTGAAAGTCTAATTAGCCAGCGATGAGGAAAGCGGAGGAAAATACGATATTTATGATAACGTAATACATAAGTAATACGGAATTTGAATGACAGTTAGGTAGAAATAGTAAGTACAAGTAAGAGAACGGGGATAACTATGTGACGTAAGCCGATAACGAACTAGTGGCCAGGCAGAGAAACAATACAGTATATTATAATAACATAACACATGATAATGTTATAAATTCGAATCAAAGCGAAAGGAGACCTTTTTTTTATCTTAGAAGCGTTCAAATTATGCTGTGATGAGTGGAATTTCTGATAATAACTTACTAAGCATTGTCTAGAGTTCACCTCGGGAGGTCAAATAATTAAAAATAAAAATGAAAAAAATAATACGAGAACGTTTTCGAACGAAGGCAAAAGTTTTGCGTTTCATAGATTGACACGAGTAAAATAGACTGATAAGTTGATAGGGCATAAGTAGACAATAGGTAGATGAATGAATAAGTAATAAAATTAATAAAGGATAGCGGTCAAGCTAAAATATGGACGTATGGGGGCGGGGATGAGATGCAAGACAATTCATAATTAATTATAATAACTTTTATAACAACTGAAAAATGGATGATGGATACGACTAAACCATAGAAAGGGTAGATCGTAGGTTTGTGACACGAACAAAAATAGGAAGCTACAAGTAAAATTATTATCCAAACTCGCGTTAAGCGATTTTGGTTCTTATGTAAAAATGGACATTCGAACATAAAACTATTGTTCATTGTTCACTTTTTACATTACTCTCCCCTTTTAAAAATGATATTTATACAATAATTTAATAGGGTACCATTAATACAATACAAATGAGAAAATAACATCGTAAGTAATGACGACATTCTTTACAATAGAAATTTTATACAGAATGAGTTCGGGTAGTTGAGTACAATGCAGAGTAATCAAATTTTTAAAATGACACTTGCTTACAAAATATAAAAAAAAATCAGATTAAAACGACTTTTATACAAACAGAATAAAAGGATTAGTACGTTAATTTAGACAAACAATTAAGTTAGACAAAGAATGATATGGTTAAAATTTTTTACAAAATTTTATTTTTTTTTCTTCTGTGGGATAAATTATATTCATAATGAATAGGTAAGAGGGAAAAATATAAATCATACAAGCTATAAGCTAATTTTTATTGACTAGTGTAGGTAAAAATAGAATTACGTAATGGATGATGTATAGACCTGTGGTCTAGGGTGTATTTTTGTGTGCTAGGTATAAAGTGTGTAGCTGATAATTTCGAGACAGATTGTTAAATTAACTGTATAAATGCATGAATGCAAAAATGCATGAATGCAAAAAAATTATAGACGCTCGATAGTTGGCACTTACGTAATGAAATAGTTTTATTGTGATATTCAATGATTTGAGTATGAGGCTTGTATATATAGTATATATAGTGTGCATGCATTTTTATTGACTGTTGTAGGTACAAATCGAATTACGTAGTGGATGATGTATAGACCTGTGGTCAAATGTGCATTTATGTTTATAATTTCGAGACACAGATTAAATTCGACTACTGAAATTCACAATCATATACTGTAGTAGTATGTCAATTTGACTTATAATTTTCGTTTGATACCTTACAAATGGTACAATAACAATTTAAGGACAGTTACTCACGATTAATTGAACAAAATAAAATTAAAATACAAATTAAAAAACATAAATCAATTATGCATTTCAACGAGCTAAATACAATTTTATAATATTCTAAAAAAAATAAAAGTAAATCGAATCATAGATAAATTTCGATCAAGAATAAAAAAGTTATTGAAATGAAAGGGAAGCATTTCGAACAATCTTTTCTTTTAATAATTTCAATTGAATTTTATATTAAAAATTATTTTTATATAATAAAAAAAAAATTTAAAAAGGTTTAATAATTTTTTTGCCTGTTAAGTAGAAAAATTATACTCTTTCGTTGAATGTTGATAGAATTTTGAATTATTTGATATTTTAGTCTGAAAACTTGTTTGCATATAGACAAATACATCTGTTTTATTGCGTAGAAGTTTTATTAAAAATTAAATGACTGAAATTTCATACGGGTAAATTTCCCGATCGTACAGAGCAGGATAAATTAGGTACATGATCGATTAATTGTTACACAACTATTATTATCACGTATACATTACAATAATTACCAAAATCGTTACAAACAATTGTAAAAACTATTTTGGTTACAAACAACAAAATGTCATTTCACCTATATATTTATATACGCAATAATGACATGAACAAGAAAAAAGGTTAAACTAAAGACGCAACCCGGTCAATTCAGGTTGAATTAAATTCTTTTACAAAAAAAAAGGTTGAATTAAATTCTTAAATTACATTTTCTTAAATTACAAAGGAAAAGTTGAATTCAATTGACTGCATTGAAAACTAACTTGGGACTTGAAATAAAAATGACTTGGAATAAATCACTCTGACTTGAAATAAACTCTGACTTCGAATCTAACTCTGACTTCGAATCTAACTCTGACTTCGAATCTAACTCTGACTTCGAATCTAACTCTGACTTCGAATCTAACTGAAATCTCTGGGGCGGTTGTCCCTCTTAGAGGCAACCTATTGACTTGAACTCTTATCAAGTATCTCTATAAATCTCTGGGGCGGTTGGCCGTTTTGGCGCAACCTTCTGACTTGACCTCTTATCAAGTATTCTGAACTGAAAATGAAACTAAAAATGGAAAATGACTGCACTTGACCTCTATTCAAGTGGAGACGATTAATCTCTCTCTTGGTTGACCCTCTTGGTGCAACCTTCTGACTTCAAAAAATGACTTCAAAAATGACTTCAAAAATTACTTCAAAAATGACTTCAAAAATGACTTCAAAAATCTCTCTAATTCTATAAACTCTCTCTCTTAATTTGCAAGTCAATTCAATTCAGTAATTGAAAAAAATTTGCAAAAAAAAAAAAAAAAAAAATGTAACAATATTTCATTCTAATGTACACGAAGGTACGATACTATTATGTTTGATACATAAAATAAAATTATTCTATACTGAATATAACAGTGAAAATAACTTAAAAATAATTAACTCTGTTACAATTAACTTCTGTTACAATTAACTTCTGTTACATTTAACTTCTGTTACATTTAACTTCTTTTACAATTAACTTCTTTTACAATTAACTTTCTTTTACAATTAACTCTCTTTTACAATTAACTCTCTTTTACAATTAACTCTCTTTTACAATTAACTCTCTTTTACAATTAACTCTCTCTTTGAAATTTACTGTTTCACTAAAAAAAGTGTATCACTAATGTCTGAAGTGTTCACTGTGTTTTGTGTTAATTCTGGCTCAATACTAAATATTAATTGTTAATAATAATGACTTTTCAAATGTTTAGAAATTATTTTTTTTTTTTAAGTTTTTATACTTAACAAGATTCCTATGGCGAAATCCTTTTGAGGTGTGTCCTGAAGACGTGTCTGGCTGGCCACTTGTTCCTAGATGAAAAGTAGGCGTGAAGAACTTGGAGTCGTAACGCACCGGTTCACGGGTGGATGTGACGAACTCGAAGTCGTGACACGCCGGTCAACTGGGTGTTGGTTCTGGTTCCAAGGTCTGGAAGACTGGAAGAATCCTGGAGTCGTGAAGATCCTGGTTAAAGGGTCTGGAGGACTGGAAGAATCCTGGAGTCGTGGAGATCCTGGTTAAAGGGTCTGGAGGACTGGAAGAATCCTGGAGTCGTGGCACACCGGTCAAGGGTGGATGTTACGAACTAGAAGTCGTGACACGCCGGTCGACTGGTTTTATCCTGATGCAGGGTAATTTCTATCTTGGCCAAAGAGTGGCCTCTTCTTAAAAATCTTCTTAAAGTAATCTTCTTATTATCCTGATGCAGGGTAATTTCTATCTTGGCCAAAGAGTGGCCTCTTCTTAAAATCTTCTTCTGGTTAAAATAATCTTCTTAAGATCCTGGTAAAGGGTCTCCACAATGTTAGACCCCATATCTTCTTCTATGTCCCTATGGAGTCGTCTTGATTTTTATCCTGGTAGTAGGTCGCCAGCTTTTTAGAATCTTCTTATCTTCTTCTTCTTATCCTGGCTGGGTCTGGGGTGTCTCGTATAGACGAGGCGTTCTAGTTAAGGGGCAAGGGGGCTCTGCCCCCTCCCCTGCAGCGAGGCTGCAGTCCAAAGAAGAGTCTCGAATGAAGTTCTCTGATGAAGAGTTAATCTAGAAGTGTCTTAAATGAAGATGGTACATGCATAATATAGTCTAATGTTTGGGGGAGACAATCGAAGGTTAAGTTTCCCCCCTTTTTAAACACATGATTTCAACTAAAAAGAATAAAAAATAAAAAAATAAAAAAGAACAGTAGTATCGCCGATTCGACAATTATGGAGGCGATATTATTTCGTATTAGCACATAAGCACAATTTTGAGTACATGACTGAGTACGTATTAATTTTGGTTCATTACAATTACGATTACAATTATGGATTACAACTACCAATTAATTCATATTCACTTATTATTGTTTTAATTACAATTCCATTAAAGTACATTCTACATTATAAATTAAATCATTACATTTAATTAGTTTCACTGAAGTACATTACAAGTTATTGTTCATTACAGTTTCATTAAAGTACATTACATCAATTACATTATATTAAAGGATTACATTTAATTACAATTTTAGCAAATTGTTAATTGACATATCTACTACTGAAATAATCTAAATAGGTGATACCATTGATAAATGAAGGGGAGTTAACCGTTGTTCTATAATTTAAGCGGATTAACAACAATGTTATATATTTATAGTTAACAATAATTACGCCAAATTATGTTAAATAATATTAGAACCTGGTTGGTTATCAGAGTTTGAAAGTCTAATTAGCCAGCGATGAGGAAAGCGGAGGAAAATACGATATTTATGATAACGTAATACATAAGTAATACGGAATTTGAATGACAGTTAGGTAGAAATAGTAAGTACAAGTAATGAGAACGGGGATAACTATGTGACGTAAGCCGATAACGAACTAGTGGCCAGGCAGAGAAACAATACAGTATATTATAATAACATAACACATGATAATGTTATAAATTCGAATCAAAGCGAATGGAGACCTTTTTTTATCTTAGAAGCGTTCAAATTATGCTGTGATGAGTGGAATTTCTGATAATAACTTACTAAGCATTGTCTAGAGTTCACCTCGGGAGGTCAAATAATTAAAAATAAAAATGAAAAAAATAATACGAGAACGTTTTCGAACGAAGGCAAAAGTTTTGCGTTTCATAGATTGACACGAGTAAAATAGACTGATAAGTTGATAGGGCATAAGTAGACAATAGGTAGATGAATGAATAAGTAATAAAATTAATAAAGGATAGCGGTCAAGCTAAAATATGGACGTATGGGGACGGGGATGAGATGCAAGACAATTCATAATTAATTATAATAACTTTTATAACAACTGAAAAATGGATGATGGATACGACTAAACCATAGAAAGGGTAGATCGTAGGTTTGTGACACGAACAAAAATAGGAAGCTACAAGTAAAATTATTATCCAAACTCGCGTTAAGCGATTTTGGTTCTTATGTAAAAATGGACATTCGAACATAAAACTATTGTTCATTGTTCACTTTTTACATATATATATATATATATATATATATATATATATATATATATGTGTGTGTGTGTATATATATATATATATATATATATATATATATAGAGAGAGAGAGAGAGAGAGAGAGAGAGAGAGAGAGAGAGAGAGAGAGAGAGCTTCTTCTTTCTTAATATTAACAACTTTATATTTAGAGAGGAAATTAGCAGCACCAACTATTTAAAAGTGATTTCGATAGACAGATAAAACCATAGTAATTGCTTTAACGCCCAAGAAAATCAACATAATTGTCTAGCAAATCATTCAAAGTTTAATCGATACTTAATTAAATAAATTAAAAACGGAGAAAGAATCTCATATATCGGCGTCTTATATATACGAGGGTGGGGATGAAAAGCAAAGGTACATCTAATTAACGCATTCATAAAAAGCATAACAAAAATATTAGTATAGGAAAAATATATTTCACATTTCGTACAGAAAAAAGAGAAAAAATATAATAGATAAATGAACATTTCGTACACACACACACACACACACACACACACACACACACAGAGCTTAAATATATTGTCTTTATGTTTTACGATGCAAAACACACGTAGATTATAAATATTTTCCTCGTATGTTTAGCGCACATTTATTGAATATGTAGTGGAACAGACAACTACAGATAGAAAAGAGACAAAGAACAGCCATAGGAATTCTTTTCACCGCCACTTTTCAAACATTCTTAAAACACACGTGGTGTCGAGGAACAAAGAAAACTCAAGATGGTTTCAAGCAATGACGCTAGCCTCAAACTGAGGGATTCGAAGTTTCCCAAGGTTATATAAGGCGCAGTTCACTGGCACTCGACCCCACTTCTTTCGTGCGTCCATTTTATAAGACTACTCTACACTCCGTCACGCAGCATCAGCCAGCTCAAGACCAAGGCTCACTTCAACATTCCCATTCAAGAAACAAAGCAGCACTTGCAAACCACAACTGCAACAGGCGTTTCCCTTGGTCTCCTAATAACCCCTCAACCGGTTATCAAACGTCCTCGAGGACCACCGGCAAAGCTCAACGCTACGAGAAGACATCCTCAAGGTACATCACGTGTCTCGGAGGTGAAGCTACAAACTCCAATCACTTCACCTCTGGTCAGCTTTCACCGCTTCCTGAAAACTGCCGTTAACAAGAATCTAGTAGACCCGATCATCTTCAGGCCATCCGGCATCTCAAGAGGCAACAACCCCCTGGCCTACGTCTGCAAGATCACTTACAGGCCGTCCTGCACCTCGAGAAGTAACATCACCTGAGGACTACGTTCTACGCAGCCTACATCAAACATCTCCATCATCTTGAGAGGCTTAACAGTTAACAACAACTCGAGCCTACGGTAATTGTATCCTCTTCAACCCTCTTTCAACAGAGTTTTTCATCGTCCCGGTAAGATAAGTGCATCCTTTTCTAAGTAAATCACATGAAGCCTACATTAGCCTACCGCCGAACGGTAGACTATGCCCCAAGTGTAATTAAGCCTTCCAACTGACTCTCGTTAAACGCAGTAGGCCTATTTCCTAATTCCTATTACCCAATTCAAGTGTCCTTCCGAAAACCGTAATTTCGCGTATCATTGTGTATTATTGTGTTCATTTATATGTTTATGTGATAACTTAATTTCTCTTACTGCAGGCCTAATTCATTTACAGTGTACATCCCTTCAAATTATCATTAGGCAACAACATCTTGTTTCTATAATCCATCTAAGGTGTACCGACTTAGTATTATATAATTACCTTTATGTAAATGATCATATTTCTCTCAGCTATCATTAGGCCTATCCATAAACGCGGGTCATCAATCCATTATTATTAGGCCCATTCAATGTACCATTTTGCATTCCGTTTTCATATCATCAATGAATGTATTACGTGTCAATTTAAGCTATTAACCATTCATCTTACTAGCTAAGTTCCATGTCATCAGCATAACGTAAAGGCTAGCCATAATCACTGTCAATTCTCTGGTGAATCACTGTGACAATTAACGTATTTATTTTTATAATAAACTACAAAACTATAAGGTGTCTTATATAACCTTCAATTAATTTGCTCAGGAATAATCTGGACTGGTGATCCCAAAGCAATTCGGATCACTCGGTATTATTATAGTAGGCTTAAGCGTTAGCCACTTTCAATTGGTGATACTTTACATCATAAATTATTAATCCAGCCTCTCATTAATAAGCAATCAGTCATTGCATCAATTAATCACTAGCATACAACTAAATCATTATCACCTTAAACAGCTAAAACTAGGTCCACTATAAATATAAAGCAATGGGACATGGTTTCATAGATTCCCTTTACGAATATTTACAGTCCGAAGAATCAAAAACTAAAATTCAGAATCTTCAAAGTACAAATTGCGCAAATTCTACAATGTCCTGCATGTAATAGTTCCATGAGTCAATCGACCTGATTTCGTTTACAATTATTTACATAATTACACCAGTTATAAGCGAACTGATGACACTGAGGTCGTATGGTCCCTACGAGAATGTGTGCTTAAGATGGAAGGTTAAAAGATGATAAAAATTTTAAAGCCGAGTGAAAGTTTTAAAGTAAAGCAAGGACGGGAGGTTAAAAGAAAGGAGGGAAATTTAAAGACAAATAAAAACTTAAAAACAGGAGAGAATCCTAGTGAAAATTTTACAATATTTTATACACCAACAAATGCTCCTAACTGGGGTTTAAGGCGAGATAAACATGTAGCCCCTTTGTAATGGGGTCGAGCGAACTACCTTGAATCACTCTGGTTGGCAATCCATTCCACATATTAACTATACGAGTGAGGAAAAATGTTTAGCTTCATTAGAAATAAAACGTTTACCCACTAATTTGAGACCATTACTGCGATTTGTATTGGCATTGTTGAAGGTGATTTTTTTGTCTTGACTTCAAACCTTCAATTATTTTAAATACCTGGGTTAAATATCGCACACAGCTTTTCACGAGTGAGAATGATTTTAACGTTTCTAAATGCTACAGCGCATGATTTTACGGCTAGCACGTCATATTTTCATAAATTTCGATCACACATGATGGATTTTACATTATATGTCAGCAGACCTGGCCATTATCTTTACGCGACAGAGCCAAATAAACTTACATTTTTCAGTAACTCGTTACATTTCCTGCGCATCAACGATCTTAAGCGACGCTAGCTTTGCTCATAGATTGACTGGTGATAACCTCACATGTACAATATTGCTACGGTAGATTTTCATTTCATTACAACATTTAGCCTTATAAACCACCAAACTTATTTTTACATGCATTTTGTTTATTTATATTTTCATTCGTAAAGTAAGTTTTTAGTTTTAGGCGATTGATATACATTGAATGGCGAAATAAATTAGCAATTTAGATTTTATTTTTATTCAACATTATCATTTTCATCGTCAATTAACAGTGAATAAGTTCGACCAAGATTGAACGTATCCCGAGTCTTCTCTTCGCAAAATTGGTATGTGTGGTGGTTCACCCTCTGCAGGAGGCCAAACATGGTGGGGGATAGGTTGCGGAGATGGTGATCTATTTATTGGATGTAACCAGGCGAGTTCAGAATCTGTTGATAGTGTTGGTGCAGGAGATGGTGGTCTATTTTGTACATGTACCTCATCGAGTTCTGATCCTGAAGGCTGTATCGGACCTGGAGATAGTGGGGCATTTGCCCCAGCTATCCACTCGATATCGGATCTTGAGAACAGTAAAGGGCTTACGCTGATTGGTTCCCGCGAGCATGATGCTGATATTAGGGCCTCGTTCTCACTATCAGTGTCTGAAAAATCTACCCTTAAGAATGGGAAAATAGAAATGTTAAATCGGGGTTAAATCACGAGGTAATAGCCTTAATATACGTAATTTAGCAACCAGATACAATTCCATTATGATGAAAATATAACTTTAACAAAAAATCTGCATACCTTTCTTTACATTCATTTCTGTGGAAGGAGGCCATGTTGTGCCAAGAACCTGTTTCAACTGTGGCAATTAATGAACTGACATAAATGTCGGTACAGTCAATATGCCTATAGTAGCTTTGTAGCTCCGCCCATACTTAGTTTGGATACATCCCTTCCTCATAGATGAGAAAGCCGATAGGCCTACACGTATATATATATATATATATATATATATATATATATATATATATATATATATATCTTCACATTTGCCTGAGTGTAAGTTTCGGATATATAAGCGGGTAACTATATTTCACATTCTAGATACTTTGAAATAGCCGACGGATCAAGATACTTCCCAGATCCATGTCTAAGCAAGCAGACGTGAGCTGTTTGATATTAACCAATTCTCAGATGGAGCGCGTAAATGAGTTGGTTGCCGACGTGGATGACGACATCGAGAAGCTAATACAGTAACGAAATTCATAATCTTAGACATAAATTATACATTCATATATTAAAAGTGTACTCATTAGAATATAAACCCTTTTTATGATTATGTCAAGTAGATAATACCTTAATGCTTAAGGGAAAAGATGGTACCGGAGAAGTATGTTAAACTGATCAAGGGGATGTACAGGGGAGTAACTACTAAGGTGAGGAGTAGTGTGGGTGTGTCGGAGAGCTTCGGGGTGGAAGTTGGTCTGCACCAAGGATCAGCTTTGAGCCCCTTCCTTTTCAATGTGTTATTCGATGTGTTGACGGACGGGATTAGAGGGGAGGCGCCGTGGTGTATGATGTATGCAGACGATGTTGTGTTGAGTGGGGAGACGAAAGAGGAGGTGGAGCAGCAGTTGGAAAATTGGAGAGAGGCGTTGGAAAGTAGGGGGATGAGAATTAGCCGAAAGAAGACCGAATATATAAGATGTGATGTGCAGCAGGACCGAGGAGGGGAAGTGACATTGAGTGGAGAGCGTGTTAAGACGGTGGAGTATTTTAAATACTTGGGGTCAACAGTGGATGCAGAGGGGGGAGCAGAGAGAGAGATAAACTGTAGAATACAGTCGGGGTGGAAGAACTGGAGGGACGTATCAGGGGTGCTCTGTGATAAGAGGGTCCCAGTGAAACTGAAGGGAAAGGTATTCAAAACAGTGGTGAGGCCGGCAATGTTGTATGGAATGGAGACTGTGCCAATGAAGAAGAGCAATGAAAGAAAAATCGAAGTGGCTGAAATGAAGATGTTGAGATGGATGTGTGGAGTGACGAGGAGGGATAGGATCAGAAATGAGCATATAAGGGGAACAGTGAAGGTGGCGGAAGCATCTAAGAAGGTGCAGGAGGCCAGGCTGAGGTGGTATGGACACGTCAGGAGAAGAGAGGAGGAGTATGTGGGGCGCAGAGTGCTGGAGATGGAGTTGCCGGGACGGAGAAGAAGAGGAAGACCGAAGACGAGATGGAGGGACTGTGTGGTGGTGGACATCAGGGAGAAGGACTTGGAGGAGGACGTGGTATACGACAGAGGAGAGTGGAGAAGACAAACCAAAAACAGCGACCCCATGTAAAGATGGGATAATAAGCTGCGGAAGAAGAAGTCAACTAGATAATACCTTTCGCGATAACGTGGTATTATTTGTTTTTCCAGGTGCTGCATTGTGAAAACCGAAAATGTTGAGGATGTTACGATAACCGTGAATGCAGTCATTGAAGTCATAGACTTAGTTTCAGATGAGGAAGGGCCCACGTAAGCAACTTTTTATATTCTGGGTAAAATAGCAACGACTTTTTTCGCAAAGTATAAGCCGAAATAAAATATTGTGATAAGATTTGTGTGGTGTATATAAACTAGAATTGATTGAGTTAATCCGTACTGATAAATGATGTATGAATTAAATATAACTTCTTTGCACGCATTTTATATACTGGTTAAAACGAATTAAGAAAATAGTATATTAGATCTGATCCCGATTGAAATGGAATTCGTGAGTTTTCTTCTTCATTGTACATTTTCCATACTATATATATATATATATATATATATATATATATATATATATATATATTATGTGTGTGTGTGTGTGTGTGTGTGTGTGTGTGTCTGCTTATCATGTTATAGAAAAGAAATAATATTTTACTCCACAGCAGAGTTCAGTGCGAGATTGGCAGGTCTTCAGCAACTGAGATTCCGTTACAACCTGTCACTAACCCTCTTGCAAAGCATGATGTTGCAAAACCAGACGCCTTAACTAGATCCAACGAGAGCACAGAGGACGAAAACAAGACCTGTACAAAGTAAGTTAATACATCAATCAAAGGTAGAGCAACTCTCTACCACGAGGTAAAATATTTATTACTGAAATGTTTTATTACATTTACAGTGTTTATACATTAATACTACACCGTAATTATTTATTACTTAATTACCTTATTACCTGTACAGACTTTATACATTACTCTCAACTGAAAGGTACTAAGAATATTTTCTTTTTCTTCTCACGTCCGTAGGAAACGGAAGCAGGATGCTAACGGTTATGATAGCGCGGATGATTTTCAGCCTCCACCAAAAAAACGTACAAATCGCCTGAGAAGGCGTAGAAAAATCTACCACACTGGCTTCACTGATGAAGGAGACGATTGGATGTATATTTGACGATGAAAATGATAAAGCTGAATAAAAATAAAATCTAAATTGCTAATTTCGCCTAAAACTAAAAATTTACTTTACGAATGAAAATATAAATAAACAAAATGCATGTAAAAAATAAGTTTGGTTTTTCAGGCTAAATGTTGTAATGAAATGAAGATCTACCGTAGCAATATTGTACATGTGAGGTTATCACCAGTCAATCTAATGAGCAAAGCTAGCGTCGCTTAAGATCGTTGATGCGCAGGAAATGTAACGAGTTACTGAAAAATGTAAGTTTATTTGGCTCTGTCGCGTAAAGATAATGGCCAGGTCTGACAAATAATCTAAAATTCATCATGTGTTATAGATTACAATCATCATTGTCAATAAAGGCGTGTGATCGAAATTTATGAAAATATACGCGCTAGCCGTAAAATCATGCGCTGTCCCATTTAGAAACGTTAAAATCATTCTCACTCGTGAAAAGCTGTGTGCGATATTTAACCCAGGTATTTAAAATAATTAAAGGTTTGAAGTCAAGACAAAAAAATCACCTTCAACAATGCCAATACAAATCGTAGTAATGGTCTCAAATTAGTAGGTAAACGTTTTATTTCTAATGAAGCTAAACACTTTTCCTCACTCGTATAGTTAATATGTGGAATGGATTGCCAACCAGAGTGATTCAAGGTAGTTCGCTCGACCCCATTACAAAGGGGCTACATGTTTATCTCGCCTTAAACTCCAGTTAGGAGCATTTGTTGGTGTATAAAGTATTGTAAAATTTTCACTAGGATTCTCTCATCTTTGTTTTTAAGTTTTTATTTATCTTTAAATTTCCCTCCTTTCTTTTAACCTCCCGTCCTTGCTTTACTTTAAAACTTTCACTCGGCTTTAAAATTTTTATCATCTTTTAACCTTCCATCTTAAGCACACATCCTCGTAGGGACCATACGACCTCAGTGTCATCAGTTTGCTTATAACTGGTGTAATTATGTAAATAACTGTAAACGAAATCAGGTCGATTGACTCATGGAGCTATTACATGCAGGACATTGTAGAATTTGCACAATTGTGTACTTTGAAGATTCTGAATTTTAGTTTTGTGATGTTTCGGACTGTAAATATTCGTAAAAGGAATCTATGAAACCATGTCCCATTGCTTTATATTCAATAAATGTGCACTAAACATACGAGGGAAATATTTCTAATCCACGTGTGAGTTTTGCATCGTAGAACATAAAGCCAATATATTTAAGCTGTGTGTGTGTGTGGTGTGTGTGTATGTGTGTGTGTACGAAATGTTCATTTATTTGCTATAGTTTTTCTCTTTTTTTCCGTACGAAATGTGAAATATATTTTTCCTGTACTAATATTTTTGATAATGCTTTTCATGAATGTGTTAATTAGATAGTAACTTTGCTTTTCATCCCAACCCTCGTGTATATAAGACGCCGATATATGAGATTCTTTCTCCGTTTTTAATTTATTTAATTAAGTATCGATTAAACTTTGAATGATTTGCTAGACAATTATGTTGATTTTCTTGGGCGTTAAAGCAATTACTATGGTTTTATCTGTCCATCGAAATCACTTTTAAATGGTTGGTGCCGCTAATTTCCTCTCTAAATATAAAGTTGCTAATATTAAGAAAGAAGCTCTCTCTCTCTCTCTCTCTCTCTCTCTCTCTCTCTCTCTCTCTATATATATATATATATATATATATATATATATATATATATATATATATAAAAAACATATTAAATAATTATTTAATTAAGTATCGAATAAACTTTGAATGGTTTGCTAGTCAATTATGTTGATTTTCTTGGTGTTAAGACCTTTACTATGGTTTTATCTGTCCATCGAAATCACTTTTAAATAGTTGGTGCCGCTAATTTCCTCTCTAAATATAAAGTTGCTAATATTAAGAAAGAAGCTCTCTCTCTCTCTCTCTCTCTCTCTCTCTCTCTCTCTATATATATATATATATATATATATATATATATATATATATATATATATATATATATATAACATATTAAATAATTATTAAATTAAGTATCGAATAAACTTTAAATGATTTGCTCGTCAATTATGTTGATTTTCTTGGCGTTAAGACCTTGACTATGGTTTTATC
The DNA here is from genome assembly GCA_023014485.1 of Bathynomus jamesi. Taxonomy (NCBI): domain Eukaryota; kingdom Metazoa; phylum Arthropoda; class Malacostraca; order Isopoda; family Cirolanidae; genus Bathynomus; species Bathynomus jamesi. The sequence continues at coordinate 732,902 of JAJOZX010000824.1, read as the reverse complement.
TGTCCATCGAAATCACTTTTAAATATTTGCTGCTGCTAATTTCCTCACTAAATATAAAGTTGCTAATATTAAGAAAGAAGTTCTCTCTCTCTCTCTCTCTCTCTCTCTCTCTCTCTCCTCTCTCTCTCTCTCTATATATATATATATATATTATATATATATATATATAACAAATTAAATAAATATTTAATTTATGGGCGAGATAGAAAATGCCTTGCAGGCAAAAGCTACATTGTTTCCTTTAGTGTGTGCTGTACGAGATTTGTCTATCTTTGGAATCGTGTATTGTACCCATTATAGGTATAAAAATTATCTTTAAGCGATGGTCATTGTTTCACCCCGGCCGAATTGGTCAAAGTTATTACTTTATTTTTCTTTCTTCTTTTTCCGCACGATTTGCTCGGTGAAATATTTATTTCTGACAATTTAGGCTGTATATACTTTTATATGAAATATGTATGAAGGGCTGAAAACACCTGTTCCAAATTTGCATTCATGGCAGAAATTCTATCACAATGCTGTTCCCTTGGGGACAAATAGGGTCAATATCTACGACCTGTGGATACAGTGAGAGATATTTGCATTTGAGATATTCAACTTTATTAGACCCATAAAGCATAAACTTTTCGAGTTGTGTGTGTGTGTGTGCGTGTGTATATATATATATATATATATATATATATATATATATATATATATATATATATATAGTGGACCTAGTTTTAGCCGTTTAAGGTGATAATGATTTAATTGTATGTTAGTGATTAATTGATGCAATGACTGATTGCTTGTTAATGAAAGGCTATTTGGGTAGGTCCACCATACTATTGGAAGTGACAGGAATGGCAGCGAGGTCACCAGCTTGGATTACACCCAAGCAAATTAATATTAAGGTTATAAATGACACCTTATATTTTATATTTTATTATGAAAATAAAGCCGTTATTTATTCACTGTGATATAACAAAGAATTGACAGTAATTAATTGATAGTTTTACGTTATGCTTATGACATAGACTTAGCTAATAAGATGAAATGTTAATAGCTTAATTGACACGTAATAAGTAATGTACTCATTGATGGTATGTAAATGGCATGCGACATGGAACATTGAATTGGCCTAGTAAATGATATAAAGAATGCACGTGCGTTTGGTACATTGAATGGAAAACATGACACTGATTAAGTAGGCTAAATGATTGCATGGATGCACAAGGAATAATTGATGCGGCCTAATAATAATGGATTGAAATGCTTGACAATGATTACACAAAATATCGTTTATATATAAGACCATTATGTGATGTTAAGTGATTACGTCAAGAGAATATTTAGTTAACACACAAATATGTGAATTGAACATAATAACGGATGATACGCGGAATTACGGTATTGAAATGACACTTGAATTGGAAAACAGGCCGACTGCGTTCTTTCACGAGAGTCAGTTGGAACGCTTAATTACACACTTTGGGAGTATAGCGTACCGTTCGGCGGTAGGCTAATGTAGGCTTCACAAGAGTACTTAGAATAGGAGGTACTTATCTTAGGACGATGTAACCCTGTTGAAGGCGGGTTGAAGACGAACTTATTAACGTAGATTCGAGTTGTCGTTGTCCGTTAAGCCTCTCGAGATTATGGATGTAGGCTTCGTAAGGAGGCCTGAGGTGATGTTACTTCTCGAGGTACAGGATGGCTTTAAATGATCTTGCAGGCGCAGGCCCGAGGTGCTGAATATATCTCGAGGAATGTAGATAAACTTGAAGGCTTGATGATAAATCTTAGGCCTTGAAGGAAGTCGCAGGCCTCGCCTCCGGCCGAAGCCGGAAGGCGGTTGAAGAGATGATATCGTACAGAGTAGTCTAACGAAATGGAAGCGCTAACGAAGTGAGGAGGAGTGAGAGTGGGTGCTCGCTTTTATACGTAGTTCCTGTGACGTAGGACTTCGCACCAAATCTTAAGAAGCTTTGTGCGCGCGTCCTTTAGTTGATAAGGGTTTGCGTTCGCGCCCTTTGGGAAGACAAGACATTCATTGTTCTGAATCCGTGTTCACGTGTGTCTTCCAAGACTCTTTGATGATAGCGTGGAAGGAAAGGATTTCTGTCTATTTGTTGGTCTATTTCTTGTCGATCCGCTACATATATATATATATATATATATATATATATATATATATATATATATATATATAGAGAGAGAGAGAGAGAGAGAGAGAGAGAGAGAGAGAGAGAGAGAGAGAATTCAGGGAGTAATTAAAGCTCTAAACGTTTTAAAATTATTTTACCTCAAAGAAAATTAAGTTATAGTTTGAAATTGCATATATTCTTATTTGCGCTATTTGTACTAGTTGTGTCTGTGTTCATCGTTACCCTTATGCTATGTGTTACCTTTACACTCTTTGTCACCTGTGTGTGTGTATATATATATATATATATATATATATATATATATTATGCAGGAAGGATGGGGCCAAGGACAAATGCCCGTAAAAGCGCTCCTACCATGGAAGAAGAGAGTCGAAATCAATGTCCGGTTTTTTGAGGTGCCTAGGCACTCTGCGTTTGAAAGATGGGGTCATGGACTTTCGGAAAGATGGATTCATGAAGCACGCCGGGAAGAGGAATTGAATGGGTTGTAAATTAAAAATTAGATGAAACGAACAACTATCAAACTAATTATCGTTTATTTAATTCCAGACTTCATAAATTCAAGTTTAAAATTATGAATCCGCAATTTTAAAAATTTGATAATTGTAGAGCCAAAATAAATTAAAAATTGAAAGTGAAAAATTTTACATCAGAACCAAAAAAATAATTTCCACAATAAAATTAGTATTAATTAAAAGTAAAAACAGAACTAAGACTGAAAGGTAATAAATAAAAAATAATAATAATAAATATATATTATACCGCTTCCCGTTGATCAGCGAAGCTAAGCGACATTGGGTCTGGGTAGTAGTTGGATGGGAAACCATCCTCCGCGTCCAGATTATGTAGCGAGATCCGTAGTTCGGATCTCGCGTAAAGCTGTAGGCCCCTCCGTCATATGATCTTAGATGTTGCGTAGGAGGATAAACGACCCCAATCATTCATATATATATATATATATATGGTGTGATCTAAACCAATTTCATAAGTAATGATTTTTGATGTTTGTGTAAAAACTAAAAAAGAGAACAGTTTTGTATTTGATATGAAAATTTTGTTTGCAAAAAATTGGGTAAACTCTCCCAACGGAAAAAGTCCATCTAAAAAGCGTGTAATTAAGGAAGACTTATATAGTTGGATAATTGGAGGTCTGCATTTATTATTATTATTTTATTTGGATGGATTATTATTTTTTTGGATGGATTGAGGGAGGGGGGAGATGGCCGTGTGTTGCTATAAAGGTCATACGAATTTTACCGAGCGTTTTGTTCAATCATTTTGCGAAGAGAGAAATGGTTTTTAGTCGTTCAAAACTGACCTTTGTTTTTATAATATATATATATATATATATATATATATATTATATATATATATATATATATATATGTATATATATATATATATACTTCCATTCAAAGTTTCATTAAATTAGTTTTAACTGCAATGAAGAAAGGGGGCAAATGAAATAAATTAGTAATTAAATATAGCAAAAGTAACTCTCTCGTGTTTTGCATGCAAATTTCGATTTCCATTTCCTTAAGAATTCATTGTAACTGTGAACCAAGATGGCGTCTCGCCTTCGACACCCTCGTAGTGTCCTTTCCAAATTCTCTTTTCGTGGGAGTCAGTTTGAGCCTGAAATTATTGTTCGTTCCATCTTTCTTCGTAAGGTTTCATTAGTTTTCGATAGTCTAGACTCAATATCTCGTTCGGTCGGAGAGAAAATATTTCAACACTGATCGCTCCGTCTGGTGGGTCATTTTTCTTTTCCTTTCGTCTTTCCCACTGTTATTCGTCTCAGCTCACCTATCTGTATTTATTTTTTTTTTTTTACATTTTCTGATTTAGCGAAAATTGTGATATTAATAATAATAAAAATAGGAATTAAGTAGTAAAACAATAATGTAAATGAATTATTTTAGTTGTGTAAAGAGAATCTGACATGCATTTTTTTTTTATACGGTAAAGTTTAAAAAAGTTTGAGTGCAAAATTGAAACGCATTTCCAGGTAATAAAAATATATACGTAATATATATATATATATAGAGTAGAGAATTCTAAGAAATTCAATGTACATGTTAATTGAAATAGAGAAAATTGAAATAGAGAAATTATTTTTGTAAAATTACGACTTGTGTGAGTTACGTTAGCATGTCTCAGGTATTAGAGCACATATTTTGTTATCTGCAAATTATTATAATTTTTTATTTTGAAATACAGGAATTGGCGTAGTAAGTTCTTTTGATATATTAATTTCTGTTTTTACTTTTTATATATTCATTCAGTTTTTTTAATTAAAATTTAGCCACGCACGAAGTGTCCATTTATTTTTTAATTGAAGTGTTTTACGCCAGCTTTAGACGCACGGGGAGAGCATTAGGGTAAGCCTGAGTAACAAGCCCTGTCTGGGTGCGAACCCTGCCCCTTTTAGCGCACGTACACTGTGACAACTAGCTCTATTACGTGTGAGTTTTGCGTTTTGCACGGTAGAACATAAAGACAACATATTTAAACTCTGTGTGTGTGTTTGTGTGCGTGTATATATATATATATATATATATATATATATATATATATATATATATTTCCTGTACTAATATGAATATACATATCATATATTTTTCAATATATATAATATAACTGCATATATTTTCCTGTACGAATATTTGAATGATTATATAATTTCAAATCTATTATTTGACCCATATATATAATATTATATATATATATATATATATTATATATATATATATATGTGGTCCGTTGTATATCCATTAATTCATAAACAGAATGATGTATTGGCGTTTTATTTGTTCCTTGTACACAATTATATAATTTGTTTGGTTTCGGACTTCAGAATAATTAATTAATTAATTGTTATTTGTCAAATCGGGCTTCTAAGCCAACTGGATGATTATTATATATTTGATCCCAGAGGCACTGGCTGGTGATGCCCTGAGGCACTGGCTGGTGATGCCCTGAGGCACTGGCTGATGATGCCCTGAGGCACTGTCTGATTAAGCCAACTGGCTGATTAGGGGCACTATAAGAGAGCGGCGGGCGGGTGAAGGAGCCATATGAGCGTGGCTGTCAGCCAAGTGAACACCCTTTCTCTGGGTTCCCACCTCTGGGTCTCTCTCCACCTTCCTCTTTCTCTTTCTGCCCCTTTGGGGGGGGTGAGGCCGTCCCAACTTCTCCCCAAAGAGGTCCCCTTAAGTTAGGTATGCCCCTTTGGGGGGTTCAGCTTGGGGGATAACGCCGCCTCCAAGTTGCATACCCCTTGCAATCCCATTTTGGGGTTGGTAACAAAGGTTGGCACTCCCCTTTGGGGGGTTCAGCTTGGGGGATAACTCCAAGTTGCATACCCCTTGCAACCTCTTTTTGGAGTTGGCAACAAAGGGGGTTGGGGTGCCTTGCAACAAGGGGTGTGGGTTGACACTCTTGCAACATTGCAATGCAATTACACTCATACATTTTGCGCCCATACTACTAACATGCTACATATATTGCACAAAACCATTGTAAACTTAAGCAGATTGAGAAGTACTGTTACTTTATGTACTGCCGTTAAGACAGCCATCCTGCTCAGTTGCCTTCCTACATCCAGAAGTAGGAATTTTAATTTTTCTGGAAGTTTAGTTTTTCTGCATTTGCAACGCATGGTTCGACACCTAGCAAGACACAAGCTCAACACAAGCCTCAGGGATCGGATCAAGTGTCATCAGTATGGACCGCAATCCCGAATTGTCTCGTCTCCATCCAATCTCAATGACTTCAGAAAGTTGTGGAAATGGGCGGTGAGCATTTTTCCAAAGTGTACACTAATAATGCACACGCTATATATGATATTTACAGGAATCACTTGTATAGGGCATCAGTTCTGGTTTGCAGGATTTTTCAAACATAATTTTGCGTGCGGCATCAACACTCTCAACACCCTCAACACCATAAATTCTGCACATGAACGTTTCTCCTGACTTCAGTTGATTTGGTGTTAAATTTCCTACTCCCAAGCCAAGCAGAAGCTGGTGATGCTGCAGAAATACTTTCCATGCTGTCTGCTTTGTGTGCCCAGAAATATGGGATGTGGTGTCACACCCTGTCAGGGCATGAAATGGAAGAAGAGATTCCAGTGAATTTGGTGGAAGGTTATCATAGACTGCACGGACAGGGATGTACTTCCTCCTTTTGGCTGTTCCGGCCATCATCCAAAGATTGTCACAATGTATTTTTGCAAAATGTGACTCTTGCAGACACCACGATGTGTCAAAATGACAGTTGATCGCATGCAGAACAAGCCGGGTATCTGCTTCCTCATGTGCTGCTCTTTGGGGTTCAGATTTGTTGTGCACGAGAAGACCTAACATCCTGCTCATCTTCGAAGCCGCCTGCAACTATTATCTCCTTGTATCTCTGAGCATGTAACAGACGTTCCTCAGAGAGAAAGTGTCAGATTTGCCTTGTTTTCTGGTAAGGCAATGAAATTCATCCATGATTTTGGTAGCGGTACCTCTCGGCCTTCAATTGCGCGTAGGAATGGTCGAGTAGTCTTCGTACGTCTGTTGCGTGTTCCTGCTTTTATAGATTCTTCTTGGTATCTGTCAAAAATGACATCTATACGTTCATATGCCATTCCTGACTGGATGATTGACCTTGTGAATATATCGGCTAAATCTCCAAACGTCTTCGCACCGTCTGGCTTTCCAATCGAAAGCACACGGGCTTGTCCATCTGTCAATAGACATGCAGAGCTGTTGTTGAGATCTAGTGTGTCCGAGTAGAGATGGAACCCGGTTTTTAACCGGTGATGAAAATTTTTAATCATCACCGAAACCGACGATAAGAACCGGTTTTCACATTTTTGCGCGAGTCTCCGATCACTTTGGTCCATTTTCTATGAAACAAACGTTTTCAAACGTTTAAACGTTTAAAAACATAGTAATTACGTTTTGCATCCAAAAGTCTCTCCACAGTTATTTCACGTCCATGATTGAATAATGGGAGCTAGGCTATTAGGCCTTTTGTTTAGGCTACATGTATCAAAGCGTAGGCTATTAGGCTGTTTCTTACTGCGGAGAGACTTTTGGATCACCCTGTAGAAATTTATATTGTAAAAATAATCCAAATCATCACAGTAAAGCGTAACTCAGTTCTTTTAATAACCTTGAAATACACAGCTGTGAGAGCGAGTGAGAGCTGGCCGGGTCAGAGAGGACGTCCTTGGTAACTGAGAGAGTCGAGTCATGGATAGCAACGGTTGCTAGGGACTTGTGAATGTTGCCAACGTGTTTCAGATGCCAAGTACTCCCACCAGCTATAAAATAAAAGCTTTCGATGCACATTCAGATTTTACACAATCTCTGTTTTAAATTGACTTTCATATATTTTAAATTGTATTTCACTTGCTTTAATTTAAACTTCAGTTGTTTTAATTTGAAATTCAGTTGTTTTAATTTGAGATTCATTTCTTTTAATTTGAGATTCATTTCTTTTAATTTGAAATTCATTTATTTTAATTTGAAATTCAGTTGTTTTAATTTGAGAGTGAAAAGGTGTAGATGTAATCATAGCATCAAGTGGGATAGTTCTAAAGCGCTTGTTGAAAACAGAGATATAAATGAAAGAAATATTCTAGAATGTGCATTTATCCATTTTAAAATAATTTCAATAACAGTGCGGAATGTATAAAATTGACAATATCCCGTTAAAATACCTTTTGCCTCTCATTAACTCTTGTTACTCATGTGCTAATCTTTTTGTTTTTCTGTCCCGTTGTATATATTTTGGTCATCTCGCCTTCTCCCTTCATTCCCTGACGAGGTGTACTTCTGAATACATGAAAGGCATTGGAATCATTTTTCTTTTTCCTCGTAGGTTTGCGTCATATATATATATCACAACCACGTGATCTACTACTATTCCCACGTTCGGACAGTCTCCATGTTTGTGCCATAAGAAACAAGACAATCAGATTGTTTTAGATTTCCATCAGAATATTTCACACGTCTCCATTTTCCATCTGTTATGAAATTAATTATGATTAATTGTTATCATGTTGCATTTAAGCCTCCATCTTTAAATTTTTATCAGATTATGCATTCACATTTAATGTAGCATGGTTAAAAGCCTCGTTTCTACCTTCTTACTCATTTACCATATTCCAGTTCCCAACGTTAAATAATTTAGCAAGTATTATTATTGTATATATTTATATACTGTTTCGCTCACTCTCTATTACCGTGTCTCTCTAATTCATTTTTTTTTTTTTTTTTTAATCTCCTATAATGACTTATACGTCCCAATTAACTAACGTACTATACTAAATTATGAACTTTCTTATAAAATGAATTAATTCCTCTCACTTTTCAAACTGAATACTTAAGACTAAATTAAATACCAAATTGAATACTAAATAGTTCCATATTTTGTATTCATCGTATGGAATGACACGTTTGGCATATACTGCTAAAGTTTCTACTTATAGGCAGTGCCGCCGAGAGCTGCCCCGGGCCCCGGGGAAGGATTGGTATATGGGCCCCCCTGTTTACTCAGTATTTTATTATGAATGTTTTTTGTGTACATAACGAACAAACTTATTATATGTCCGAGTCACTATTCAAAACATACAGTATGAATAAACAACTCGGAGGAAAATGACCAGTTTATTTTTCGAATCAATTATATTAATTCTATCACGATACAATTTACAAATGCAGTACCAGTCCATGCAGGCGAAACAATTGTTTACTGTAAGATTTTCACAATTAGAATTGTACTTTCTTTGCCTTCTCTCTAGCAAAGTGGTAAATGATTCTGATGAAATTTAAAGTACGGGCTAACTGGCTTTCAATTACAATGGTTCCCAGATCTGTCAGTCGGTCTTGGGCATTGGTGGACCGCGGATAATATTTATCTGTTTCAGTTTGACTATGATAATCTCTATAAAATGTGTGTTCATTAATTATATTTCCTCTCTGTTATTTAATCAATTGCTTTATTAATATTTTTAGATTTTATCCCCCCTCTTTCCGGGCCGCCTAGAGGTCCGGGTCATTGCGTGTATCGTGTCTCGTGAATCGTCCATATAGTAGAACATGTATTAATTAATTTTATCTATTTACTACGTATTGTCTATTGTCTATCTATCAGCTATGTCTATTCATACGTATTTATTCAAGATTGTATGTAACTTCATGTATACACCGTCATTACGCGCACATGATCTGTACAATTGTCTCTCCGTTTAACAACGCACATACTCTTACGTACATGATTATATATATATATATATATATATATATATATATATATATATATATATATATATATATTGTAATAATTTATAACTAGATGCAAAAGTAATGGGATTCGCTGATACATTCGTTCCCAGCTCTGACGTTGCAAAATTGTAGTCTCATCTCTGAAAATACCCACTCACTCTGTATATAAAATTTCATGCGCGATGTGTTGTAATTGTAATATAATTCATTGTTACTGTGCGTTACTATCATAGTTGTCACAGTCTCGTTACCTTGCTGTTAGCTACTGGCTAGTTCGTTTCTTCTTGCATGTCCATTAGGGTGGCCCACTTTTCAATTTTTTTTTAAAAGTATAGGTTATCGTAGTTTTTCCCATTATTTGGCACTATACTAGCACATTGGTACCATTTTTACAAAAATTTATCAATATTTAGGGGTCTCGCATCGACCTTGAAATTACGAGTTTTTTTTTTTAAATGTCTACTTTTTAACGTTTTACTGAATCAAGATAAATCATTAAGTAGGGATGTTTTCTGAATCCTCTTGATGAGAGAAGTCGTTTGGTGTGCCTTCCAATGTCATACGACTAACGGTTTAAAAGTTGTGCCTGTATACAGGTAATACCAATGTGCTAGTATAGTGCCAAATAATGGGAAAAACCACGATCACCTATACCACTTGCAGAAGATCCTGCAGCTGTGCCTCGTCCTTTGTGACCGTGTTCGCATAGTCTTGAATCAGTTGGACTCCTCTTTCAGCGATGTCATTGGTGACCTGGAGATTAGAGATCACATCCTTCAGACGACAAAAGTCCTCGTTCTCGTCCCACTTATCAGTTGGCAGGGTGAGCCACGAAGACCCATACATCTTCAGACCTGCAAATAAGAACCAGGAGGACTCGTCGATCAGGTCGGGGAGTAGCGTCATCTCGTCGACTGAGACGTTCTCGTATGTGAAGTCTTTGGGTACAGGGAGGTGGGGCAGCTTCTCTGCCATCTGTTGCTTCACAGTGCCATCCACCTTGTTGCTGCATAGAGCGAAGATGACGGTCTGAGGCCTCAGATACTAGAAGTGCCGCCTCATCACTGCCAGTGACGCTTCTGCCACCTCGCGGTCCACTGCCCTATACCTCAGAAAACGCTGGTATAGTACCAGGTCATTCAACGGCGCATCAGCTGCTACAGGGGCCGCCAACCAAGCTGGTACGTACAGAAGAGCGATGAACACCACGATCCTGTGCAGTTTGTCGACCAGCTCGGCGTCGAGCTCCAGCTGCCTACTGAACATCAGCAGTTTTGTGTAGTAGATGACCTGAAACAGAATAGGCACCATTGTAAGTAAGACAGGTTTATTGTTACCAATTACTTTGTTTGCGTTATAATGAAATGTTTATCTTTGAATAACATTTAAACTTATCTCTAGATTATTTTTGTTTGAAAATACTAACTTTAGCCATCCATCTTGCCATCCTGACATGCCAGTGTCATCATTCTCCATGGCCTCATCTCCGGTTTCGTATGCACACTTTGAGGTTTGCGGCTCCTGGCGAGGACGTTTTCTTCTTTCCTGTAGCTTTCTTTTTACAGCGAAAACTTTATCGTTCCCGCTCATCGTTGCCACCCGAGGACCACGTTGATCGAGGTAGAAATCAATGTCTTCTTTCTTGTCCTTGTCGGACAGCAGTCGATTCTTCTTTATATCTTCGCCAGCGTCAGATGCTCCGATATCCCACAGCTTGTCCACACTGTCCGAAAACTTCTGCCGTTTTCCTCCGGCGTCAGTTTCTCGTTTTCTGCTCTTTTGGAGTAAGTGCCACTCTTTCCACAATGCCTCTAGCTTCCGTTCGCAGTTGAGCTTTGTGATTGTTTTAATGCGGGCCATGTTCCAAAACTTTAAGACGTTGTTTACGGTTTCTTTGAATGCGTCTTTCCTGTTAGCAGTGTACTGGATAACACTGAAGAAGTATTGCAAAACCTGCCGTGTTTTTGGCAATTTGCTACCACTGATGGAGGACGACGGTTGGCCAACTAAAAAAATTTCCGAGGCCGATCTAATAGAAGGTAGCGATGTTATTTTCGCCTTTCCTTTTGATGACTCTCTATTTGTAGCTTCAAGAGTTCTTCCAGTTATGGTTGCCATCGATTTGTCCATGACAAAGGATGAGGAACTCAGACAGAATTTCAAAATGTTATGATCTGCAAAAAAAGAAATAGGTTAGGTACCTGGCACAGGCATAGTGCATTTTCTAATTACCTATATACATTATACATTCCGCCCGGGTATGGTGACTCATTTTTTTGAAAAGTATAGGTGATCGTGTTTTTTTCCCATTATTTGGCACTATACTAGCACATTGGTATTACCTGTATACAGGCACAACCTTTAAACCGTTAGTCGTATGACATTGGCAGGCACACCAAACGACTTCTCTCATTAAGAGGATTCAGAAAACATCCCTACTTAATGATTTATCTTGATTCAGTAAAAAGTTAAAAGTACGCATTTTTAAAAAAACTAGTAATTTCAAGGTCGATGCGAGACCCCTAAATATTGATCAATTTTTGTAAAAATGGTACCAATGTGCTAGTATAGTGCCAAATAATGGGAAAAACCACGATCACCTATACTTTTAAAAAAAAATTGAAAAGTGGGCCACCCTAATGTCCATGTAGTCTAATTGGAGTTAACATTAATGCGTGCTTTCACGTACATTTATTTACATTCACATACCATTATTTGCGGCCTATCATCCTTTCTTCATCCTATGCCAGACCCATTGGATAATCCTAATGATATTATAATTATGACTATGATAAATTGTAATCAGGATTAGTTATCGTAGAAAATTACGTAAGTCGTAAAAACGTGTTAAACACTCGACTAGTAAGTACGTTAGAGACTCGTTATACTAAATTGTAATATTGTATTAGTGTATAAACCTCGACATCATGTCGCCATCAAAGTACGTAATTAGCGAATTTTTATTTTTTATTTAATATTTTATTTTTATGTTTGTTTATTAAAAAATTAAACAGTTCGCAGATTCTCCAACTAGAGGGAGGTTGGCCTTCAGATTTGTACTTCTTCAAAATTTAAGATCATTTGTTTTTTATTATAAAACTAAATCATTCCAGCCTGAGCCGTTGTTAAAAGAAGTGAAACCTCTTCGCATTTTCAATTCCTGACCTTCGGCGGTAAATTTAAGAGGCTGTAAATTCGTTTTTTCCCCTTCATTGCCTCTTTCTGTAGAACAAAATTCATCAATAAAACTGTTTGAGCCGAGCTTAACTTCGAGGATCACCTTATGTCAGATCGTCTAACGGTGTATAGCTTACAAAAGTCGCGTGCGGGAAGTGCCCCGCGCACGCGCGACACTCGGAGATCCCACTAAGACGAGACACGAACGATACTGGGGGGACCCACCGATTAACCGTTCGTCGTGACTTCGTCCGTCCCAACAAATTGGAGTTCTCCAAACCGAATTTTTTTAATATTTGGAATCCCATCGCGAGCCCCCGTCTTACAATTGGATGTCCCTATTCCGCGATAATATTTTTTACACACTTCATAGAACTTAATTATTCACCGTGATTTTCGTCGTTAGACCTTCGATTAACTTTCGTCCATTGTGAAACTTCTTGGTTGTAAGTCTCCCTACAATCAAATTTATAAATTCGTGACCAAAATTCACTCAAAAATTCGTAGAAAATCTTCTCGCAAACATTTTAATTGTACCCATTGACTCTTAGCCGTTTCTTCTCGCAACGATAAACTGTCGTATCTACCAAGTGAAATTGAACGAGATTCGATCGACCACTTTCTTAAACTGAAAAAAAATCACTCGCAATTTTATTTCGTTAAAATTAACACTTTGTTCATTCAAATGTTTTTTATTGTTTAATCCTGATCTCTCTCTCTCTCTCTATATATATATATATATATACACACACACACACAACACACCTACCTTCGTTAACCTTGGTTTTGCTTCCGCCCAAATTGTTCATTCTGACGAAGGTCAAGCTTGTCACTCCACCTTAGACCTACAGTTTAACGTGAAATCCGAACCACGCTCCACCAGCAGCAGCCGAGCGTCTTACCTACTAGGCTACCCATTTATCTACCAACCAATTGAACAGCTGGGTTTTGCCGCGCGGCGCCTGCCGTCACCGGGTCTCGATCCGGGGCCGATGGATTCGTAGTCAGCGACGCTAACCACTACACCACCGAGGTGTGTATATATATATATATATATATATATATATATGAGGACGTTACCAGAGACAGCACAGTAACATCCTTTGCAGATGACACAAAGATCAGTAGAAAAATACGAAAACCAGAAGACATAGGACCTCTACAAACCGACATAAACAAAATTTACAAGTGGACGGAAGACAACAATATGAAGTTTAACACCGAGAAATTTCAGCTATTACGGTACGGAAAAAGAGAAGACCTAAAGTCCATGGAATATTATACCCCAAATGGACAGGAAGTCCAGAGAAATTCCAGAGCAAAAGATTTAGGGTTGTAATGACAGATGATGCGAAATTTGAAACACAAAATAAGATAGCAGTAAACAGAGCAAAGAGAATAACGGGTCAGATATTGAGAACTTTTAAACGAAGGGATAGGAATGTAATGATCCCTCTACTGAAAACCCTGATAATACCCAAACTGGAATACTGCTCGGTCCTAACATCCCCATATAAAAAAGAAGACATTAGACAGCTGGAGGGGATTCAAAGAAGTTTCACAGCCAAGATCAATGGGTGCAAAGAACTAAATTACTGGAAAGGTTACGAGAACTAGACCTATATTCACTGGAAAGGAGAAGAGAGAGATACACCATTATTTACACTTGGAAAATAATGGAGAAACTAGTCCCTAATCTTACTCTGAATCCCATAACTCCCCAAACAACGGTGGAAAGTAGAAGCGGTAGACTGTGTCGTATTCCCAAATTGAAGGCGAGACAGGGAACATCCTTAACCCTGAAAGAAAATAGTTTTGTAGTGAGAGGACCAAAACTATTTAATCAGTTGCCCAAAGACCTAAGAAACACGAAGGAGTTGCAGTGGAAATCTTCAAAAGAAGACTTGACGCCTGGCTCAGAACAATCCCCGATGAGCCGGCGTACCTGGCTATGTGAGGTGGAGAGCGCAAGAATCCAACTCACTACTTCACCAGGCCAACTCGAGAGGAGGGGCGACACGCTTGACCTTCGCGAAATGAGAAATCATCACGTGGAACCTTTGTAAGGTTGTAAGGTTAAGGTATATATATATATATATATATATATATATATACTGAATTACGTAACGTTGAAATTTTGTTAAAATTTGTTCCATTTTTGTTTGAATGTTTTTAAATGTATTAATTTTTTTTTGAAATTCATAAAATTTGAAAAATTAAATTGTTTCCATAAAATTATTTAAATTTTTAGGTTTTTAGATTTTTACGCTTTTAAACCGGAATTAGATATTTTTGAACTCAGTTTAGTTGCAAACTTCGATTGCAAATTTTCTTGACCTTTTATTTTACTCAAATTCATATTTGAATAAAACACATCAGTTTCAATCCTTCTTTTTATATAATTACCAGTATTTAAACCTAACTCAAACTTAAAACCTAATTTACTGTATTTAAACCTAATCCACGTTAAGCTGTAGGTCTAGGGTGGAGCAACAAACTTGACCTTCCATTAGAATGAACAGTTCGGGCGGAAGCAAAACCAAGGTTAACCAAGGCCGCTGCAAAAAAAAAACCTCAAAACACAGCCTACGAGTATATATATATATATATATATATATATAGAGAGAGAGAGAGAGAGAGAGAGAGAAACGGAATAACACGCGTGAGCAGGTGTATTTTTTTATAATACAAAATTAACTTCAGTAGGATTCAAACTCAGAACCTCTTGAGTAGGAGTCGCGAACACTACCACGACACTACGACAAGACGAAAGCTATTACAACCTATCATATTTTTCAACAACAGAAGAAACACAATTCTTTCGAGACCAGAGGTGTTTTACGTGTTAACGCCCTCCCCCACAACGCATTCGAGCTAAGTAATAGCAGCATTTCAATCAAATTGAAGTGTTTATGTAGATAGATAGATAGATAGATAGATATATACATAGATTGTAGCATGATTACAATGTTATGTATACTATATGTATTTCCGTGTGTGTTTTTGTCGGCGAAATCGCGACTCTTGAACGAAGAGGTTATCCGGCTGATTTCATCCAAACGATTTAGGTACAATCCGTCGGTAATCAATTATTTAGCCGTTATCTGAGGTCGAAGCAAAACAGGGGCTATGTTATGAGGTCATTTTAGGGGTGTTAGAGACGGGAGGGGGGATGAGGACCCGGTTGCTAACGCGGCCAAGGGGTCAATTGAACGTTTTATTATTTAATGACGGAGATCGTGACAGGTGACCGTTGGTTTATTATAATTTCATAACAATTGCGTTTTGATGTTCTTTTCCGTGGGAAAATTCGTTCAGTTCACAGGTGCACTCGATTTTGTTCGTTTCCACACTTGATTTAGATGTACAAAATACATGGGAACATTCATATGCAATGTTATTAATTAAACATGTAATGTATATTATATATACTCTACACACACACACACACACACACATATATATATATATATATATATTATTTTTGGTGTGTGTGTGTATATGTATGCTTTCCCCGGGTGATGAAATATGACCCATGTCGTATTAACTTTTATCCTGACGTAGCCTACTGGTCGCCTACGACTTCGAGTTTGAGATCCCAGGTTCGAGTCCTGGTTGGGAAGATATAATGAATATATATATATATATATATAATTCTTTTATGTTATTATATTTAGGTTTGATTTGACACAGAGTTATTCGTGTATTTTGGTTGAAATTACCTAATTAATGCTTTGTATTCTGTTGGGACTCCATCAGTAGAAATTGTTCGTCTTCAATCGATAATATAAACAACCCAAATACTCTAATTCACAGGCTTGTTCGTAACTTTCGTAAAAAGGTTATACGGGCAAGTTACGCGAATTTAGTCTCTAATTATACCCTTAGTTAAGGTCATAAATAAAACCCATTACCCGTGTCACGTGGCATAAGAGGGGCAAATCCTAATTTGCGTCTTTAAAAGATCAAGTCATTGTATGCCAACGATGTCCGAAGTGGTCACGTGTTCACAAGTTCCGCACTTGAAAGCCAACTCCCAAAGCCTTTATATATATATATATATATATATATATATATATATATAATATATATAACTTTTTCTAATAACCACTATATGTAAAATCCAATATAATTGTTAAAATTCATACACGGAATCAGTTAATTAAAAAGAAAAACAATTATTTCAGTATAATTCAATATTTCTCACTTATTTGTAACTTTATATATATATATATATATATATATATATATATATATATATACTGATTTTTCTTCTATAAAATGTATACATGTGTTTGATCGGAAGCGAATAACATCAATTTGATCACTATTACATGAATCGATCTCTTAATTGGTTGGGTGTACTTGTGCGAATGATGCAAGTGGGCCTTTCGTGACAATAATTGCCCGCCGAATACGACACGTGCGAGAAAAGAATACAGTAAAAAGTTGTTTCAAAATTAGCGCACATTAATGCATGCGTTCAAAATGAGATAACCTTCGTTAATATTCTACGATATCTTCAATAAAAATGGATCTTTATTTGGGATCAGTCGACTAAATTTGTCCATTTGCATCGGAAATTGCTTTCACGCTGTTTTATATATGCGAAATTGCTTACGATTCTGAAATAATTTTATGAGTGAGACCTTAACATTTATTTCAAGCTCATGAGCCACTTAGATTTTGAGTGCAACTTCATAAATTTGGTCACTGGCTTTGGATGGGAAGTTTAAAATTTTGATAGCTATGGTATTTTTGTAAACTTATGGTGTCACTGCCTTTTCCTCGATTTTACGGAAGTGTATGAAATTTTGTACGGGCGTGGTCTGAATAGATATAGGTAGGCTCTCTTAATCTTTTATAAATCTTTTATAAAGCGATTAAAACTTAACACGTTTTCAGAGTTACTGAAGGTACACCTTTCTTTGTTATTATTATTATTATTATTATTATTATTATTATTATTACTAGTACAGTTCCCGTCGCTTCGCTGACGGTTAGACAGGTTAAACTACAGAAAAGAACGCAGCCGTGAAAATTTTGAGCTTCACATTGTGTCAACATTTCTGAATCTGGTATCTCCCAAAACCTCCTCACCCCCATTCATGCAACTTGGGGGCTAACCCCCTCCCCCATTACCCCCACCCCTCCCCATTACCCCACCCATCCCCAGGGCCGGATTTACTTGCTTGTGGGCCCTAGGCCAAACCTTATCAGTGCCCCCCCCAAAAAAAATAATATATATATATCGTAATATTGTAATGTAAAAAAAAAAAGAATTACAACATAATGTAACACATCAATAATTTCATTCAAATTAGTTTTATATCATGTACAACTTATTCTTACACAAAGGAATAATGGAAAAAAATACAGTCAAATTGAAGCATAATAAATTTTGCAATAAGAATTACATAATGTAATACATTACACATTAATAATTTTTAATCAAATTAGTTCCATATCAAGTACATCAAAGTAAATCAAGTTCCATATCATGTACATCTTACACATAGGAATAATGGAAAATATACAATGAAACTGAAGCATAATAAATTTTGCAAGCACAACTATGTGAAGTTCAAAATGACTTTTTCCTGCTTTTTTCTATGGCAAATTTGTCAATGATACTGTTTGTGTCAAGGGATTGTAGGAGGTCCCCAGCGGGCCCCCAGTTACTGGTGGGCCCTAGGCCAATGGCCTATGTTGCCTATTGGAAAATCCGGCCCTGCCCATCCCCCATTACCCCCACCCCCACCCTTCCCCCATTACTGCCCGGGATAAATTTCACAAACAGACAAACAGACAGGCTAAACTACAGAAAAGAACACAGTCATGAAAATCTTGAGCTTCACATTGCCGCCCGTAATACAATTTCTGAATTTTTTTCTCACAATTTTTTCTCACAATTTCTGAAAGTGTGAGACGGACGGACGGACGACGGACGACGGACGGACGGACGGACGGACGGACAGCTCTCTTATTATAGTATAGATTAGTGTTGTTATTATTATTATTATTATTATTATTATTATTATACGAGGGGCGGTCAGAAAATAAGTTTACACAGCGTATAATTTCGTAACTAAAGGACCTACATTGATTATGTTTGTATCAGGTGAATTCGTTAATCATTGTTGGCAACACTGCACGTCGATTCGTCTGCCATCTACCATACATTGGTTATATGAGTCAGTTGAACATGGCGGCTAGACTGGAACAGTGCCCTGTCATTTTTGCAACGATATTCCGAGTCTGTCAGTGGTCAAGAATTTCTCGAGCGAGCGCATTGTCACAGGAGACGAGACATGGGTTCATCACCGTACTCCGGAAACAAAACGTGCCACAGCATGGAATGGAAACACCCTGGGTTCCCGCGACCAAAGAAGCTCGAGATTGAGGTCCGCTGGCAAAGTGATGGTTACCGTGTTTTGGGACCACAAAGGCGTTTTGCTCGCAGGCTTCATGCAAAAAGGCACAACAATCAATGCAGCTGCATATTGTTCAACACTGGAACGTTTACGAGCGGCCATTAAACGTAAACGTCCTGGACTGCTCCGTAGGGCAGGGCACTGTTCCAGTTGAGCCGCCATGTTCAACTGACTTATATAACCAATGTACGGTAGATGGCAGCCGAATCGACGTGCAGTGTTGCCAACAATGATTAACGAATTCACCTGATACAAATATAATCAATGTAGGTCCTTTAGTTACGAAATTATACGCAGTGTAAACTTATTTTCTGACCGCCCCTCGTATTATATCATATCTATTATATACTCGTAGTTATATCTAACTAGTAGATTTCGGCCTTTAAAGCGTGCACGTTTGCTAAAGGCAGTTCACAACTGTATACAGCATCTGTATTTAGTAATGAAATTATATTCTACATAAATTCTGTATGTATTTGTAAATAAATAAATAAAAAACTTCATTTGAGAAAAAATTAACGCTGTTTTTTTTTCCCCTAAAAAACCGACCAGTTTCCCTCCATTGAATTGTGAGTTTTACGCCCCAAAATTATTAATTTACTGCTAAATTATGAGGATTTAATGTAAGAGCACAAATAATAATGTTTGGGGTTGCTTAACCTTCTTCGTAACGACAAAGGTCACTTTATGGAGGGGATGGGAACCATCTACGAGTCGCTACATCATCCGAACGCGGAAGACTTAATGGTCACCCATCCAACTACTGCGCGCATCCAATGTCGTTTAACCACGATAATCTAACGGGAAACGGTTAGAAAAGCAGAAAGTACTTTCTTTCATCAAATTCCTATACTTTAAAAAGAAGACACAGACTGATCTTTACGTGATAGATAAAACTAAAGTATATAGGATCTGTTTTAGAATTGGGGCTGCCTGCGTGTTCAAACACCAATTACGTACAATTAAAATTAGTACTTACTTAGGAAAATTAATTTATAAAAATTTATTAAAAAAAATTATATAATATTTGGTAAAGTAGAAATGGAAGTCTTGCCAGAGTCTCGCTTTGTTTCTATAATCATAAAAGGGCGCTACTTTAGTATGCGGTCTACCTACGATTCGGCGGTCTACCTTTTAATTATATCTTATTATCAAAGCTGGGCACAAACCGTTAATCCGTTAATCGTTAATTAACGAAGTTAACTTTTTCGTTAACGATTTAACTTTTAAGTTAACTTTGAAAATCATTATCGGACTAATTAACTTCCGTTACATTTAACTTCCGTTAACTCAAGTCCGTTAACCCAAAAAATTCATAAATAAACGTTTAAAAGTTTATATTATTTTCAGTGCTGAGCAGGTGCGCAATTAATCCGCCACTGTTAATAGTGATGAACGAATTTCCATTTCCGCAGTGCAAAATCAGGCGATATATTTGTTTCCGTCGCCACAATTTGTGTCTTACCAAATATGGTAGTTATTTATGGCATTGGTTTGAGCAAAACATGGTCGACTGTAAAATCAGGCGGAAAGATTTGCCATTTGAGTTGAATGTTTCAACTTCTTTCAAGAAATATCACGAGCATTTTAAGGCACTTTCAATAATATATATGTAACAATTACAACAAATAACTACATTCGTTTCATTTGCAGTCTGTCTCTTGCGCAACATGTTTGTGCTAGTGAATATTTAAAAATAATCGTTGTCAAGTAAGTCATGTATATTTATAATATGTCTGTGAGTACCTTATTAGTAGTCTCCTTGATACATTTCAAGAACCATAAAACTGATCAGGTAAGATTTCAATTCTCATGTCACTTTGATGACATAAATTAAGTCAATTGATGTCTTACAATGGGAGCGTTTTCACCTTAACCCTTTGTCCTGGCGGTACTTCTAGGTACCACATCTTTAAAATCTCCATAATTATTTTTCTACCCGGTTGATCCTGCCGGTACTTTCAAGTCCCAATGTGAATTAGTTTCTTTATGAGATAATAGATGGCGTTGAGAAGTAAATGTGAGCGTGTGGCGCCAGAGGCTGTTTACTCTTTAGTATCTCTGCCATCCCCTCCAGTGCTGCAGTGGAGCGTTTGTTCTCTATGGGCAAGGACATCCTGAGGGCCAAGAGATCATCCCTGTCTGATGAAAACTTTGATATGCTAATTTTCATGAAGGGCAACATGCATCTCATGGACAAAATAGAGAACGAGAAGAAGAGGGAAAATTAAATTATATACAGTATATATTGTGTTTTTCATTTTTTTTATAATAAAAGTTAACGTTAACGGTTTATCGGTAACTTCCGTTACATGTTTAACGAATTAACGGATTAACGGTTAACGAAGTTAACTTTTTGGTTAACGGATTAGCGGTTAACGAAGTTAACTTTTTGGTTAACGGTGCCCACCACTGCTTATTATCTTGTTTACTAATTGCTTGTTTACATCCCGATGTCAATCGCCCTTGACGATTGGTTAGGTTTAGTCATGATATTTTCGTTAGTTTTAACGAAAATATCATGACTAAACCTAACCAATCGTAGGTAGACCGCATACTAAAGTAGCACCCATAAAAGTATTGAAAACCATTTCTACTCGCGTATATATAAATGTTTTTGGCCTTGAAATACCCCTCTTCCCCACCGTACACACGCATTATTCCCTACTACAATGTTCTCAAAAATAAAAAAAATCTAATTCTACACCTATATAGTGTATATATCATATTTATAACAGAATTTTGTTTAAATTACTTATTGTGATTAGTTTTATTCATTTGTGGGATCTTTTCCAAATGGACGATCCCACGGGATTTAGCTAAAAATTTGTATACTAATAAATTTTTATATTCTAATAACGAAAATGACATTATTTTCCTGGAGAAATATGCGCAACATTGCATTTATATGCGCACTAGTTTGCATGGCGCATACCGTTATCTAAATTATGTAGTGTTATGCAGTGGGGTTTACAAAATAAAACGCGGATAATATCCTTTATTTATTAAAATTTGCAATATTTAATAATATTTTAATAAATAAAGGTACTTTCCTGTTATCCCGGACCCCAGACTTTTTGCCAGTTGCCAGACTTCAATTTTGACAAAGAATATTTTCGTTAAAACTAACGAAAATATCACGACTTAACCTAACCCTACCAACTAATTAGGTTAATTGAATGCCCAGTTAGGTAAACTGTACGCCATTGATAATTGGTTAGGTTAAGTCGTGATATTTTCGTTAGTTTTAACGAAAATATTCTGTGTCAAAATTGAAGTCTGGCAACTGGCAAAAAGTCTGGGGTCCGGGATAATAGGAGAGTACCTAAATAAATCTTCATTTGCATACCTTTTTCTCTATACGAACTCGCATAAACAGTAATTTTTGTTGTTGTTATTAATGTTTATTTGTTGCCTGCTTAGACCTAGTTTAATTTGAATATTATTGTTTGTAGTGTGAGCAACTGAGCATATGATAATGCAGTGCTATGATCTACCTACTTGCGAGTTGCCCCCGGTCAGTTGAATGCCCGGTTAGGGCAACCAATCGTCAAGGGCGTACAGTTGACCTAACCGGCCATTCAATTGACCTAGCCGGGCATTCAATTAACCGGGGACCACACAGCAACCTCAGATCTGGGTGTCATGTCATGAGCAGTGTAAACTAGATAACGGTCATGCGCCATGCAAACTAGTGCGCATATAAATGCAATTTTTTCGTATGTTGCGCATATTTCTCCAAGAAAATAATGTCATTTTCGTTATTAGAATATAAAAATTTATTAGTATACAAATTTTCAGCTAAATCCCGTGGGGGGTCTTCCATTTGGAAAAGATCCCATTTGTGAATTACAAATGATTTAGGCATATACAATTTTAGGTTTAATTTTTAAATTACATACACCTGCAGCTTTTGTTCATAATTATAGATCGCATGTGTAATATATATAATATATATATATATATATTATATATATATATATATACCACAAATTATACTGTATTTTATATATATCTTACTCACAATTATTTAAAGTATACGTCACTAACATTATAGAGGTAAAACTATAAATTCGTATGTAAATAAATTCCATTTTGAATATTATTTAGATACCAAATTAAACATAAATCATATTATTCGTATATTATAAGAATTTAAAAATCGATAAAATCTGAATTGTATAAATAAAATAAGAAAATCATAAGTACCCCCTTTCGCCTGTCGGTCACCGCGTGAGTAATAATTCCGTTTTCTTTAACTGAATATTTCATTGCTTATGGAGCAATATATTATGTACATTAATCTCAGTAATCGTATTGTCCATGGAGTCACAGTTACATTGGTCTTACTGCATTTAAAATACTTGTTTCTATCGATTATAGCGTCAGCGCTAAGCAAACGGCTGGTCACCCTGATTCGATTAGCGTTAATAGTAGGTAAAGAGTTGGTAGCCCTGATCTCATAATGGTGGCCTGGACTTTCGGACGGCGGGCGATCATGCTCGAAGGAAGAATGATATAAGTGGACCATAAATCTATTGACGTCGTTGCCATTTTCACAAAGCGTTTTTGGCGAGATTAAGGGCAGGGAAAGTATCTTACAATTGAGCAGTTTGTTTGCGGTTCTGACTCTGACTGATTATTATGCATATTATTCATTTAAATCATCGTTCAATGGAGCCCGATAAGTATTAAGTAGAATTCAATACAAAATTGCGCTCCCGTAATAGCCTAAGGTGGCGATTAATTGACGCATTTGTTTATTCATTTTTATTTATGGTAATCGCATGTTTCAAACAGGATTTGGGATTAGAAATTCAGAGAAATTTTCCTTGTATATGTATTGTCCTTGTATATATGTATGTTTCACTCGAAAGGTTAATCGTTCATATCGTTTGATTCGCTTCCTAATTATGTATATATTATTATCTGGGGTTGATTAACTTCCTTCGTAACGGCAAAGGTCATATGACGGAGGGGACCTACTGCTTTACGTGGTATTTGAATCATATACTGGTTGCTACATCATCTAGAGGACTTAGACAACGGTCACCCATCCAACAATGGCATAGACACAACGTCCTTTAACATCAATGACATATGAAATGCCGAAAGAGGACTTACGTTCAGTTGTCTGTGCTACACGAAATAAAGACGCGACTGTACATTTACGTACACAATTACGGAGAAATATTTTTTATTTAATATGTATTTATAATTTCAGATTTTTAGTTACTTGATATACTCTCTAATTATGTAATGTCATAATGATCAAGACTTATTTTATCAGTTGAAGTTTTAATTACTTCAGCAAATGGTGATTCAGGTATAAATTCTGAATCTCTCTCTCTCTCTCTCTCTCTCTCTTATACGGTGAAATATAAAAGTGTAACCTGACATTTTTGTGTGTGTGTGACAGAATGAATCAGGCGCGGATTCATACCGGTTTGGAGTATTTTGCGCAAAACGGTCAGAATTTGGAAAGTATGCAACTTTCAGGTTTGCTTAAATAAACATCGGTGGGAAACGACCGTGTAATGAAAGAAGATCTTTGTTGCGTCTTTTAGACGCTTATAACATTAAGTGAAAGTATAAGGACATCTTAAATTAACCTTAGACAAAAAGAAAACACACATTCATTCAAAAAGAAAACATTCATTTTCTAAACAAAACGGCAATTTGAATTGTCTGCAATATATATATGATAAAAATAACCACGAAGGAAAAAGGAAACACAGAATGGTGCTCAAGCGCTTTCGTCTAATGACATCTAATGACATTCCACTATATTGATTGGAATAATGTTTCAATTTTGTTTCACTCAAGCAATATTGTTGATAGACATATTCTTGAGTCTGCCATTATTCAACTTACAAATAATTTTAACATTAGCCAGGGACTTTTTTCGCTTGATCCTGTTGTTTTGAATGCGTTCAGAACGGAGAGGCAAAGTGATAAAACTCTGGTAGTTTTTCCTTATAAATTTGTATGCTCTCCAATTTTTATTTTTATATTTTATTTTTATTTTTTTTTATTTTTTTTTGTGACCTATATATAGCTCCAACTTGTTATTTATTTCAATGTTCCTGAGGATGTCATTAGACGAAAGCGCTTAAGCACCATTCTGTGTTTCCTTTTTCTTTCGTGGTTATTTTCATCATAAATATTATTCACGTGTTACTTTCGTGAAATAATTTTCATATATACAGTGTATATATATATATATATATATGTGTGTGTGTGTGTGTGTGTGTATTAAATGAGGCACCATACTATGATACAATGTGTTTTTTTAGTTCCATATATGCACAAAAACTACCCTAAAATGCTTAAGACCTTGAGTTTTGAGGGGCTCCGCTCCTGGCCCCTGCTGGGCGCCTACGTAGTCCCCAGAACCCCGGCCAGCAAACCGGTCACCTTCAGATTTTGGATCCGCCCTTGTGAATGAAGAAAGAGTAACAAAAAGCGAAAAGCGGTGAAAGAAAAGTAAAGATAACAGGTACCAATTTCTTCTGTAGATAAAAAAACGAGTTCTCTCCGTAAATTTAGGGATTCGAATCCCGTGACCTATTGCCTTAACAAACAGGGAGGCCAATAAGCTTCTTAAAAATAAGCGAGAACTAGAGCATGACAGGACCAGAAGGGCCGATTAAAAGGCAACAAATTTCAACGACGGAAAGCCGACACATTTTCGTTCGAGGAACAAGGGGTCGTTCAACTCTTCCCAAGAGGGACGACAGGAAGAGGTCCGCTCTCTTGTCCTTTCCCAGTTCGACAGATTTCTCTTCGTTGCTTCTATATAACCTCTTCAAGTAAAGTTAATAATCACCTCCCACATATATATATATATATATATATTCGGACTACAGTGGATTTAATTATCCCAGAAGAGTTCCTTGTTCTATGCACGGTCTGTGTGTATCAATATATAATATATATATATATATATTATATAGGGGAGAGCGGGGTCAGTTCGCCATTGGGGTACCTTCGCCATACCCACACTTAGATAAAGTAACTGCTTATGCACATGCGCAGATCTATTTAAGAAACAAAACTCATTATTTCGTCAGTTTGTGCCAAGTAAAAAAGTAGGTTTGTACGTGTTAATCAGTTTAATCCTTTATTGTACATATTGATGAGGAGTGGTTGAGTTACGACCTTTTTTTCACTTGCTTTACTCTCCTCTCCACTTTCTGCACTGGGCTTACCCCATACTAGTTACTAGCGATTGTTACACTGGAATTATCATTCCATCGAGCACAGAAAACAACTCCATCTGATCTAAAATCATAAAAGCCGCTTTCTTTTTTCTTCACTTCCTTTTGTGTCACTAAAGGGCAGTGGCTCGTCCGGTTATCTCTTATCGTTCCACAAGTTCATATATTCTTCGAGGCCAAATCAACTAATAACTTGTGGCTTGTAAAAAAGTTATCGAAGAACAATACATGTTCATTGATATTTTTTACTGGGTAGAGCATCTTAGTGACAACACGATATCCCAGAGGAAGGTTTGTATCGCCTTCTTTTCCACAATATATGGAAAAGTTATAAGGATATCCATCAGCCCCACAAAGCATCCACATTTTGTATCTTTTCAGACGAGTTAGTATTCTCAAATTGACTGGTTGTGTGGAAGTATTGACGATCAAAAGCTTTATTGTTGGCCGTGCTTGTTGTTCAAACCAAGAGAAAAACAATCTTGGATTGATCAAGATTATAGTAGTATGAAAAACATTTTGGGTGACAGTGCTGTTCATGCAAAATCTTCATCTCACATTAGCAATTTTAAAGCTTGGAAGTGTTTTGGAAAAACCAGTATTGAAAGTGCAATTAGCAGAACATATGAGATAGAAAGAGAAACTCACAATCAGAAAGTTAATGAAAATAGACAGTATCTGAAGCATTTAGTGAATGCTGTTTTATATTTAAGTAAGCAGGAATTAGCATTTCGTGGACACGACGAAACCAGTGACAGTAATAATAAGGGCAATTATAGAGAGCTTTTAAGTTATTTTGCGGAGCAAGACAGTATTTTTGCCAGTAGATTAGTTGCAAAGGAAGGCTCTTCAGGGTTTTCTGGGTTATCGAGTACCACACAGAATGAACTTATAACTTCGATTGATAAAGTTATTAGTAACATTATTCACGAAGAAATCGAAAAGGCTCCGTTTATTTCGATTCAAGCTGATGAAACTACACAATGTTCTGTTCAGTGTCATTTATCAATCATTATTAGATACGTTCATGATTCTTTTCAATGTAAGTGCAGACAGAAGAGCTAGTGGTTTAGTGCAAACAATGTCAAAGTGCTTACAGTCATTTAGTAATGTAGAAAATAAATTAGTTAGTCAAACATATGATGGAGCTGCAGTGATGGCTGGTAAATTAAATGGAGTGCAAAAGAAACTAAGACAGTGTGGTCACAAATATGCTAATTTCATTCACTGTTATGCACACACACTGAATTTAGTTATTATTAAAGTAGCGAATCATTTACCAGGTATCAAACTTTTTCTCTCACTTGAAGGCATTTAATAAATTTACTTCCTCAAGCACAAAGAGAAAGAATGTATTCAATAATTTTAAAGTTACCATTCCAAGTTTAAGTGAAACACGCTGGTGCTATCGGTCAAGAACAGTATCAGCGATATTAGTAATCGTCAGTGTGGAGCATTGAAAGAGGCTTTAGAAAGCATTTTGAATGATAAAATCTCGTGGAATGAAGATAGTTTAAACCAGGCTGAAAACCTTTACACAAAACTAGATGACTTTTTATTTATGTTTTATATTTGCTGCTTTGAAGAATGACTTAGCAATGCTGAAAAAGTATTTGATGTTTTACAGTGCAGGATAGTGGACATGGAATTTGCAAAAAAAAAAAATTTATGATTTTATTAGTTTTCTGGAAGGAAAAATCAATGACAAAAGTTATAATAAAATTCTTAAGAAGACATATGACATAGTAAATTGTCCGATCATTCCTCCCCCTGCTGAGAGACTCAGAGGAAAAGTGACAGACTTTAAAGAAATTTACTTTAGCATTCTGAATACCTCTGTAACAGCCTTGAAGGAACGATTTGAATGCATTCAGGAGTTCTCATTTTTTGAGCTGTTGAATTCAATAATGTTTGCAGTATATAAAGAAAATTTCCCCCAAAACTTAATAGAAGCACTTGAATATAAGTACAGATATCTATTTGACGTAAAAGCTTTAACGTCAGAATTAAAATACATTTATTAGGACTCCGATTTTTGTCAGTGCAAACATGCAAAAGAAATTTTAAAGTTTGTCTTGACCTTGGACTTATATCAGCCTTACCTGAAATAATCAAATTAATTCGGCTCCTTTTGACAATCCCTGTAACCAGTGTGTCAACGGAAAGAAGTTTTTCAACGTTTAACAGAATAAAGACGTACCTACGGAATACCATGTCAGAGGAAACGCTGTCTAGTTTAGCAAGAATTGCCATAGAGAAAGAAATTGTAATATCTCTAGAGAAGAATAAAATGCTGCACGACAAAGTAATTGAAGAATTGGAGCAATCCAAGAATAAGCACCCCAAATCAAATTAAGGTGGTTTTTCTTGGATTGGGGTCGAACGAGGGTGCTTATTCTTGGATTGTTCTAAAATGGAGTTAAAATGGAATTAATTGCTCTAAAATGGTTAATTGAATGCCCAATTAGGCTAATTGTACGCCCTTGATGATTGGTTAGGTTAAACCGTGATATTTTCGTTAGTTTTAAGAACATATCACGACTTAACCTAACCAATCGTCAAGGGCGTACAGTTGACCTAACCTGGCATTCAATTAATCTTATTTCAGTATTTTTATTTTAATTATGTTGTTCTAATTTTTTTATTGCAGTATCCTTCGTAAACATTAAAATATCTTTTTTTTTAAATTTGATGTTAAAATCCTTTAATTTTTATATACAGTGCGTTCGAAAAGTCTCTCCGCAGTGAACGTGCTTGTTGTCAAAAGTGTTTGACAACAAGTGTACAAGAGTTACTCTGTGCCTGCAAAATGGTGGAAAACACGGTATTATTATAGTATTACACCCGTCTAACTTCCAGCAATTATTATATGTTCATTAAGTAGATTTTTTAATTCTAAGACACTTTCTTTCTATAGCGTTTACGTCGCAAATGCTTCGTTTTCGAGATATAAACATTTTTTTGGTGTGTATCTAGTGTGTGTTCGTACGTTCGTTTGTGTTCGTACGATCGTTTGTGTGTTCGTACGTTCGTTTGTGTGTTCGTTTGTGTGTTCGTTACATGTCTGCCCAATCACTGCGCTCCATCCATTTCGAATTTGAATTACTTTCGTACCGGAATGGAACACTCATTCCACTCATTCAGAAGTACATTAGGCCTGGCTCTGTGATTTATAGTGATTCCTGGGCTGCCTACAAGACTATAAGTGATTTAGGTTAGGATAGGTTAGGTTAGGTTAGGATAGGTTAGGTTAGGTCAATTTTGAAGGTGAAATTTATGTTTTTCCTATGGTTTTTGATGTGTTTTAAACGAATCTGACCTTCAAAACCGTCGGAAATGACTCGTTTTCGATTGCCGGCTGGGGGAGGGGGAGTTATCTCAAAAACGAGTCATTTCCGACGGTTTTTGAAGGTCAGATTCGTTCAAAGCACATCAAAAACCATAGGAAAAACATAAATTTCACCTCCAAAGGGAGACGGGTGTAATGCTATAAATTTACCGAAAACACTTTCAACACATGCTGTAAAATTAAAAGGTTATGTAATAAAATCACTAAATCATGGTTGAATGAAAACATTGTACTTTTTCAATTTCCTATGCGTTTAACATAGCACTGCGGAGAGACTTTCGAACGCACTGTGTATATATATATACAGTATATATATATATATATATATATAATAATATATATATATACACACACACACACACACAAAGGAGAAAATGAACGCTAATTGAAACATGATTTATTTTAAATAAATAAACACATCGTCAACACGTAATTATGTCGCGCGTGTGCGCGGGCCACTGCCCGCTTGCGACTTTAGGATGAATGCACTTTGGACATCCAACGAAGGTGGTCCTTGTTGGTTAAGCTCGGCCTTAGTCGTAGAGCATCCAAGTAACAATAAACAGTTTCTACCATTTTTTTCCCGAAGGGATGAATGGAAACACTTCAGTTCTCAATAGAAGTTTTCGTTCGCTCATATAATTTTTTTCGTTCACTCATATAATTTTTATTGTGCAATTCTACAGAAAGAGGCGCAGAAGGAGGAAGATGAATTTACAGTCCCTCAAAACTACCACTGATGTTCAGGATTTGAAAGGGAGAAGGTTCACCTCTTGTAACAATGGCTCAGGCAGGAATTTAAAGCGAGGAGCTCGTCCCCTCGAGTAAGGCTACGGCAGGAATTTAAAGTGAGGAGGCTCGACCTCCTCGGGTAAAGGCTAAGGCAGGAATCTAAAGCGAGGAGGCTCGTCCTCCTCGAGTAAGGGCTACGGTAGGAATCTACAGGGGTAGAGGGTCGACCTCTTTTGACAATGGTTAAACGGGAATTATATTGTCTTAATCAAATGAAGATACAGGCAGCAATTTAAAGTGAGGAGAGGTTCAACCTCTTTCGCCAATGGCGCAGAATTTAAAGCGAGGAGGCTCGTCCTCCTCGAGTAAAGGCTATGGCAGGAATGACTTAATTTACAATACAGAAATAAATAAGTCTAAATTTTGGGGAAGTGCAGTTGAAGGTTAAGCTCCCACTTTAACTGCAGAACTAAAGAATTCTGACGTTAAGCATAATTTAAGCATACAACGAAATTTAGAAAGATAAAAAATTTAACAAAAAATACTAATTTTTGTAAAGTATACATTTTTGGATGGCGACATAATGTCGGGGTGCCGACATGCACCGAGTACATTAAGTACATTAATTACATCATATTAAATTATTACCGTTAATTACAATTTTAGCAAATTTTAATTGACATATCTGATACTGAAGTAATCTAAATAGGTGATACAATTTACATAATGAAGGAGAGTTCTCCGTTGTTCTATAATTTAAATGGGGTTAACAACAATGTTATATATTTATAGTTAACAATAATTACGCCAAATTATGTCAAATATTATTAGAAAATGGTTGGTTATCAGAGTTTGAAAGCCTAAATAGCCAGCGATGAGGAAAGCGGAGGAAAAATACGGTGTACTTTCCATTGGAAGTACACGGATATTTATGATAACGTAACACATAAGCAGTGGTGGGCACCGTTAACCAAAAAGTTAACTTCGATAACGATAATCCGTTAACCCCAATTTTTAACTCCGATAACGATAATCCGATAATTTTACTACAAAGTTAACGGAAGTTAACGATAATCCGTTAACGATAACTATTTCTTTACTAACATTTTAAAAATCAGGAAAAAAGCTTTAAAACCCATAGAAAATGTTTATTTATGCAAAATCCAACAATAAATAGGTATTTAACTGTATTTTTATCAAGTTTGCAACTTTTTTGCTTAATAACTTTTTTTTATTTTTAATAAAAAATGTACTGATTACATGTTTTGAAACCCTTGTAACCACTAACCATTAACTAAATTTTAATTTACCAGAGAATTATTATGGCGGGAACTGAAAGGTAAAATTAAATTTTAGGCACATTTATTAAAGACTATGACACAATGTGCTGGTTGCCCTTCAGAAAGACCAACTTCTCAAAGTTAGGTCCAACTGCCAGTCTTGACCTCTTGGGCCTCAGGATGTCCTTGCCGAGAGAGAAGAGCCGTTCCACTGCGGCAGAGGACGGAATTGGCAGACTGAAGTTATGGCGGTTTGAATTCATTCGCGGAGCGGTGATCTTCCGTGAATGACTCCACGCAGTTAACGTGTTGACGGACTTTAACAGACTAAATATCGAGTTATCGGAAGTTAACTGGTCCGATAACGATAAATGGAAATTAACTTCCGTTAATAGTCCGTTAAAGAAAGTTAACTTCGTTAATTAACTGTTATCGGATTAACGCTTTAGTGCCCAACACTGGAAAGGACCTAGACTGCTCAACCAGCTGCCCAAAGAACTAACGAACACGAGTGGTGTAGTGGTGGATATCTTCAAAAGAAGACTAGACGCCTGGCTCAGAACAATTCCAGATGAGCTGGGAGTACCTGACTATGTGAAGTGGAGAGCTCAAGAAACCAACTCTTTGCTTCACCAGGTCAACTCAAGAAGGGCAACAAGCCTGACTTCCATGAAATGAGGAACATCTGAAAGGTTGAAAATAAAGGACAATAACAGAATTCTTAAGGGCCACATCGCAACACCGCTTCCCGTTAGATCAGCGAGGTTAAGCGACGGTGAGTCTGTTCAATAACTGGATAGGCAATCTTAACCTCAGATAATGTAGCGACCAGTAGGTGGTTCGGATCCAACATAAAACTGTAGGTCCCCTCCGTCATATAACCTTTGCTGTTTCGAAGGAGGTTAAACAGCCCAAAACATTATTATTATTATTATTATTAATAGTAGTAGTAGTAGTAGTAGTAGTAGTATTTATGTAGTTTGTAGTTTTTTTTACCCTTCGTCTTTGCTTTCACATATTAGTTTCCTAACGTTTCGTTCATATACTGTGAACATCTTCAAAGTTTCCTTGTTAGTATTCGCCTTGGAGCGAAACGACACCTACTGTGTATATATATATATATATATATATATATGTATATATGTATATATATGTTGAAGTGAAGGCTTCTCATCACTACCCACAATCTCTCTTCTACGGTAGTTGTTCTACGCTTTATTGCTAGCCTTGCAGAAATTTAGAGTTAGAAAGATAAGGTTGTAAAGCACAAAATGTAAAAATAAGATAAGATAAAAGAATTACATCTGTGTATGTTAATACGAGTGACTAAAAACGTTATATAAGATACTAAATATGTATCATAACTTAACGGGAAAGAAATTTTTAGTATTTTTTGCTTAAACTTTTTAAATAAACTTTTAATTCCTTGTTTTGTTAAAAATTAAAAAATCCTATGAAATTATATCCTGCGAACAATGTTCGTTTACCCAACATTTCTTGACGTTTTAGATATACCTTTGTTTGGTTAACACTTTTAATTTTGTGGCGCTTCTAAAAAACGTTGTTGCGGATCCGCTCCGTTACCAAAGCCTACCTACAGTATATCTAGTCAGGTGAAGACATTGAGGTCGGGATTGAACTCTCGATGGGACTGGAAATAATAATCCAGTTAGATCATTAATTGGCCTAAGTGCTGCGCGAGTTCCTGGCCCTACTGACTGATTATAATTGTACTTGTACAACGTTTCACACTCTTTGTGAAATGAAGTAAAAAGCAAACGAGACTATAAGTTTACAAAAATACTACAGTCATCAAAATTTTGAGCTTCACGTTGAAAACTAATGAGATCAAATTTGTGAAGCTTCACGTAGTTCACAGACGGAATACCGCATGCTAATTATTTTAGAGGAACATCCCTCACGAGTTGTGATTTAAGAGTTGAAGGTATGTGTCCACCGAACCATAAATCTAACAAAATATTCATGTGGGATTAACGATGTACAATATATATATAAATATAAAACCCAGCTGGTCATCCTCCCACACAATAAAGAAATTGGTTGGTAGATAAATGGGTAACCTGGGTAGTGGGTAGCTTAGTGATTAAGACGCTGGGCTGCTGGTGGGGCGTGGTTCGGATTCTACGTTAAACTGTAGGTCTAAGGTGGAGTGACAAGCTTGACCTTTGTCAGAATGAACAGTTCGGGCTGAAGCTAAACCAAGTTTAACCAAGGTTATGTATAAAATATATATATATATATATATATATATATATGTGTGTGTGTGTGTGTGTGTGTGTGTGGTGTGTGGTGTGTAAAAATGAACAATGAACAATTCCTATACCATCATTATATGGATTCATTGTCTTCATGCAGTACTTATGTTTGTATGGTTTTTGTGTTTGAATGTTCATTTTTACATAAGAAACCAAAATCGCCTAAGCGAGTTTTGGATAGAATTTCGATTTGTACTTCTTTATTCATTACTGTATTTCTCTAATTCATCCTTCCTAATAATGACTTATACTGTATGTATGACATAATGTGAATAACTATGACGTCATAAAGTAACTTAATCCTCTTCACGTTTTCCATACCTTGAACATTGAATCACGTGTTTAGTATTTGGACATCTTCCGTATTCAATGGATGGTAAATTCTTTAATATAAAAAAAAAACTTCATTCTCTATACGTCATTATTTATTTGTGGTGTTATGTAGTATAAATATTATCATTCAACCATATGCACCCATACGTCCATATCTTATCTTGACCATTATCCTATTTCAATTTTATTAAATATTCATTATTTCTCGTGTCAGTCTGCGAAATGCAAAACTTTATGCATTCGTTCGAAATCATCCAAATACGTTCTCGTGTATTCTTTTTTTTATTTTTTTTTACTTTTTATTTTTAATTATTTCGCCCCCCGCAATGAACTCGAAAATGCTGAGGCAAGTGATCGAATTCCGCTAATCAGCATAAATCGAACATCTGAAAACGAAAAATCTCCTCTCGCTCTAATTTCAATTTATAATACTTTATCATGCGTTATGTTAAATCATGTGTGTCATGTATGTATAAATTATCTCGTATGTGCCCATGTACTTTGTGTTGTACTAATAACCATATATAAATATAAAAACACTGTAAGAATTGTAAGTGACTAATGTACTTAATAATGTAATTGATGTAATGTACTTTAATAAAGTTGTAATTAAATGTAATAATTTAATATAATGTAATGTACTTTAATAACGATAATTAACGATACTAAGTGAAATGTGAATCATTGATAATTGTAATCATAATTGTAATGAACCAAAAATTACAACGTACTCAATGATGTACTTAGATTGTACTTATGTACTACTACGAAATTATATCGCCTTCAGAAATGTATACTCGGCGAAAATACGATTAGTTTTTATTTTATTTTAAAATTTTTTTATTTGGAATCTTTCATCTGATCATGTGTTTAAAAGGGGGGAACTTAACCTTCAACTGCATTCTCCCAACATTTAGACTTATATGATACATGTAATTGTAAAATTAACTTCACTTCATTACTGCACTCTTCTTTGGTCACTACTACGAGACTCCCTTGTTAGCAGCCTCGCTGCGAGGAGGGGGCAGAGGCTCCTTGCCTCCTTAATTTTTAGATTCCGGCCTGAGCCATGGTCGAAAGAGGTCGAACCTCTACCCCTGTAAATTCAGAGCACTACCTGTACATTTTAGAAGTAAACTACAGTCAAAGAAAGTTTTTATCTTTTCCTTCGAGCCGTGTTCTCTTCAGGAATTTAGTTAGTAAAGTCGATAAGTTTAGTACCAAGAGAAAGTATCAGAGTATTATAGAAAGAGAAGAATTAACAACTGTTGACCCTATAGCGAGAGAAAAGAATTAGAATGTTATAGAAGAAATATCCGTTGCTGCCTCCTAACCAGAACCCCCGTCGACTCCGAACCACCCCAGGGCCATAGATGGAGGGGTTAACATATATATATATATATATATATATATATATACATATACTCAGGGGTGTAGTGCTGCGGGAGCGCACGGGCGCGCTGCTCCCGCACCTCCATTCATCCAAATTTTATTTATTTATTTTTTTAGTTGATACTTGGAAGTTGGGAACAAATAGACTGAAATAAACACTGGCTTCTAATTGTGATTTCAAATTTTTTATACTCCAAATCTAAGTGAAGTACAGTATTATTATTATTATTATTATTATTGTTGCTTTCCTGTTAACGGGAATACCCAACCACCCACCATCATCTGGACTCGTATCTTGCAGAATTCATGTGGCGACAACATACCGAAAGCAGCGACGTTTTTTCTGCGAGTTTAGATAACAAACACTTACGTATTATCGGGACTACCAAACTGTTTATGTATTTTTGCTCCCGTCATTTTCGTTTAAACTAACGAAAATATCACAACTGAACCTAACCAATTACACTGTGTAACACTGATTCTGTTTATATAGAATTTTTTATGTTTCTATATGCATTTGTGGGCGCTGAGTCCAAATCTGGACTTGGTTTGTGTGTATCATCAATGGTTTCAGAGATAATCCATTTTTCATGTTTTACCAGTATAATGTTATTATGGGCGCAGCAATATCAGAATAATCAGGAATTGTTGAGAACACTCCGAATGTTCGTTGACGGTTTCTTGCTCTAGAAATTGCCCGAAACTTTCACTGTGCTATATAAAGAAGAGCGCAGAGTCTGAGAAGTCAGTAAGTGTGAGCACACAAAGAAAGCAGGTTGTTTGTCTGATGGCTACCAGCACTGAGGTACTGTTTTTGTGCTTC
Source organism: Bathynomus jamesi (assembly GCA_023014485.1). Taxonomy (NCBI): domain Eukaryota; kingdom Metazoa; phylum Arthropoda; class Malacostraca; order Isopoda; family Cirolanidae; genus Bathynomus; species Bathynomus jamesi. The sequence continues at coordinate 696,459 of JAJOZX010000824.1, read as the reverse complement.
TCTGTGCTGACGATTTGAGTGTTTCGATCCTTTTTTATTGCGAACATTATTTCAGTGTTGTGAATACATCTTTTTTCTGGAATCTGTAATCTGTTGCAGATTTAATAACTCTTCTCTATATCTGCAGGTTATGATTAATGTAGTACAGTTTGGTAAAGAGAATGGCAACTAGAGCTTGTAAACACTCGCCGGACATATTCTGCTACGTTTGTGGGTATTACATAGGCCCCAAGCAAGTATCGCACAAGATTGTGAAAGGCACCAAGTTTTGGATCGCGTATCGGCTCTATTTTGGTATGCCTATGGGTGACCAAGATAAGCCCTGGGCACCCCATGTGATCTGTGGAAGCTGCCGCTCCACACTTGAAGGGTGGCTGCGGGGAGTACGCAAGGGAATGCCCTTTGCGGTACCCAGAATATGGAGAGAACCAAAGAGCCACCACGAAGATTGCTACTACTGCATGGTAGATGTTTCTAAGTACAGGAAAGTTAAAGGAAGGCAGACTCTTCAGTATCCAAGCATAGCGTCGTCCATAGCTCCTGTACCACATGGCGAAGGTCTTCCAATACCACGTCCACCAGAACAGGTATCTATCCATTACTTTACCTTCTGTATTTACAGACTGTGGGTCATTATGTGTCGATTTTTCTTAGTGCTGATGCTCTTCTACATATATAGCTATGCCTATATTTTGTTTCTTTGCTTTGCAGGTTGAAAATGAGGATGCAGCTAGCTCATCTGAGATGTCGGCTGGTGAGGACAGTCATGATGAAGAATATACAGTAACTTTCAGTACAAACCCTCACTTTCCAAATCAGAGGGAATTGGACGACTTAATTAGAGATTTGGGTCTGACGAAATCAGGGTCTGAGCTTCTGACCTCCAGACTCAAAAAGTGGAATTTGCTTGGAGAAGACTGCAAGAGCACTGTATACCGAAAGCGGCATGAAGAGTTTGCAAGTTTCTACGATGTCAATGGCTCTCTTTGTTATTGCAGCGAGGTTAATGGTATATTCACATCTATTGGGTTAACACATATACCCTCAGAGTGGCGCCTGTTTATTGACAGTTCAACTCGGAGTTTAAAAGCTGTTCTACTCCACAATGGGAACAAATATCCATCTATACCAGTTGCACATTCTGTTCAAATGAAAGAGGGCTATGAAAATGTCAAACAACTGCTCACTCAAATCAGATATGAACAATATAACTGGGACGTGTGTGGTAATTTCAAAATGATTGGTTTCCTGTTAGGTTTACAAGGAGGGTTTACTAAATATTCATGTTTTCTTTGCCTGTGGGATAGCAGGGCTTCAACTGAGCACTATAAAACAATTCAGTGGCCTCCACGTGAAGGACTGCAACCAGGAAAGTACAGTGTACTCAGGGAACCTCTTATGAAGCCTGACATAGTTCTGCTACCACCTCTCCATATTAAGTTGGGTCTAATTAAGCAGTTTGTAACTGCGTTAGATTTTGGAGGGGAAGTTTTCCAACAGATTCGGGTCATGTTCCCTAAACTCTCTGAGGCCAAAGTCAAGGCTGGCATCTTTGTAGGACCACAAGTCAAGGCGCTGTTGAATTCAAAGAACCTTGAAGCCAAGATGACTCCGATCAAAAAAGAGGCTTGGTGTGCTTTCCGTGATGTGGTTCGTGGGTTTTTAGGCAACCATAAAGCACCAAACTATAAGGAGTTAGTGTCAAACTTGATTAAGTGCTATGGCAAAATGGGGTGCCGTATGTCTTTAAAATTACACTATCTGCATTCACATCTAGACTTTTTTCGTGATAACCTGGGCGATGTGAGTGAAGAACATGGCGAAAGATTCCATGAAGATATTCAAACGATGGATAAAAGGTACCAGGGCCATTGGGATGCTTCCATGATGGGAGACTACGTATGGTCGCTGATCAGAAAGGATAAGAATGTTCATACGCGGAAGTCGCGTTCTTCAGTGCATTTTTAAGAAACGCACACTGCATAACGAGGCTTGTTATTCTCTTATCGGTTCTCCTCATGATATATATTATATTCTTTGCACCATTTTGGGTTTATCAAACAATTTTGGCTCAATAAACATTAATTTCCAATAGTGTTTTTATTTTCAGAAAATATTTATGTTAGCCTTCTTTATATACTTTGCCATATGAAAAGTGTGATAACCTATATTTTTGAAACGGTTGATGATAGAGCAAAACCAATATCATTTTTGGAATCAGTGCCCCGAAATCATTAAGAAACGACAGAAAAATCACAATAAACAGAAAATCTTTCAAATTTTGTTACCCAGTGTTATCAAAGGCGTACAGTTGACCTAACCGGGCATTCAGTTGACCTAACCGGGCAGTTTCCGTTATATTAATTTGTTAGGTTAATTCAATGCCCGGTTAGGTCAACTGTACTCCCTTGATGATTGGTTAGGTTAAGTTGTGATATTTTCGTTAGTTTAAACGAAAATGACGAGAGCAAAAATACATAAACAGTTTGGTGGCCGGCGGTTGGGTATTCCCGTTAACAGGAAAGCACATTATTATTATTATTATTATACTGTATATTCCTTAGAGCTCCTGCACCTTAAAATTTGCCACTACACCCCTATATACTCGTGTGTATATATATATATAATTATATATATATATATATATATATATATATATATATATATATATATATATATATATCGGCTATTGATTGATGGAGTGGAAAACGTAGTTTAATAATAAACAGGAACACCAGAGAAAAAATAAACATCCTTCAAGGTTTATTAGTACCAACGTTTCAGAATGCACTAATTCCATCTTCAGGGCTAAAACAATAAAATGTCAAATCACATACAACATACAAATTGCTTAATAACAATTTAAAATAAAGTTAAAAATTATAAAAAGTAGCTAAGAAAATGCAAAACATTAAAACTAAAGGTAAATAAATGTGAAGTTAAAAAGTTACAATTATAAAAAGTAGCTAGGAAAAATATAAAAGCATTAAAACTGAAAAGTAAATAAATAAAATAAACTAGTACCGTAACCAAAACATAGCAGATCAGTAGTATAGCCGCAAAAGGGGAGAGTGCAGGAATGTTGCAGGTTATTATGTAATGTTGCAAAGGGGGGTGGGGGTTGCTGCAAAAGGGGGAAGGGGGTTGTTGCAGAGGGGATTGTTGCAAAGGGGGTTGTTGCAAAGGGGGTGGGGGTTGTCGCAAAGGGGGGTGGGGGGGAACTTGGAGGCGGCGTTATCCCCCAAGAGAAAGGAGGAGAGGTGTTCACCTGGCAGGAGCCAAGTGCACACTAAGACTTCCAGCCGGGCTGGCGTTGTTTTATAGGCTCCTAATCAGCCAGAATCAGCCAGTTGGCTGAGCCAAGGTGAGAGAGACGCCTGAAGGAGAGAGAGAGACAGCTGAAGGAGAGAGAGAGCTGAAGAAGAGAGAGATGCCTGTAGGAGGGAGAGACGCCTGAAGAAGAGAGAGATGCCTGTAGGAGGGAGAGACGCCTGAAGGAGAGAGAGAGAGAGAGAGCTGAAGAAGAGAGAGATGCCTGTAGGAGGGAGAGACGCCTGAAGGAGAGAGGATAGGTACACATGCTGGAGTACTCATGCTGGAGGTACACATGCAGTAGGTACACATGCTGGAGGTACACGCACACATGCAGGAGTACACATGCTGGATGTACACATGCAGGAGTACACATGCTGAAGGCAAACATGCAGGAGAGAGAGAGAGACGCCTGAAGGAGGAAGATACATGCAGGAGAGAGAGAGAGAGAGAGAGAGACACCTGAAGGACAGAGTGGAGTTCTCCCCCAATTTATTTTCGTTTCCCTAACCTAAGAGGCCACTATGGGGTTTACCAAAGGGCCAGAAATAGAAGGAGCAGAGCTCCTTACTCGGCCGGAGCCGAGGGGGTAATGGTTCTTCACCAACTTCGCGATCTTTTATAATCCTCTATTCTGGCTGAGTTGC
>JAJOZX010000824.1:602500-690000 GCA_023014485.1 Bathynomus jamesi | reverse complement strand
TCAGTGAATAATCAACCATGGACCTGTACGTCTCCCCAGACTTGTATGAAGAACGTGATACTGCAGCATTAACCACAATTAGCCTTTTCAATGCTGCTGATTGTGGCGAACTATTTTCGACGCAAACCGTAGAAGATATTTGCAGTGACGCTCCTTACAATCCGACGCAAGGGACTACCATAGAAATGTAAGTGTCCATAATTAGAATTTTATATATATACGGAGAGTTGTAGTATTTCGTCAAATAGATACTAGTCAAAAATGTCAATCAATGTTATTTCCCCATCATGCTAAAATCGAAATTGGTAATCGAACCAAAGATATCTTCACATAATGGAGATCTGTCTGTCTGTCTGTATATGTTTTCCTTTAAGGTCCGATGAGGATTTGACACGAGTTATACAATCTTTTGAAGGGAATACGGATGATATACTGATCAGTCAGCAGTGTCACACATCCTCCACCATGGACCTGTACGTCTCCCCAGACTTGTATGAAGAACGTGATACTGCAGCATTAACCACAATTAGTCTTTTCAATGCTGCTGATTGTGGCGAACTATTTTCGACGCAAACCGTAGAAGATATTTGCAGTGACGCTCCTTACAATCCGACGCAAGGGACTACCATAGAAATGTAAGTGTCCATAATTCGATTTTATATATATATACGGAGAGTTGTAGTATTTCGTCAAATAGATACTCGCCAAAAATGTCAATCAATGTTATTTCCCCATTATGCTAAAATCGAAATTTTTATGGCGTTCACTCCTCGAACCAAAGATATCTTCACATAATGGGGATCTGTCTGTCTGTATACTCTGTATATGTTTTCCTTTAAGGTCCGATGAGGATTTGACACGAGTTATACAATCTTTTGAAGGGAATACGGATGATATACTAATCAGTCAACAATGTCAAATAATGTAAGTGTTTTTCGATCTTTTTGGGATAAGAAGACGCAATATATTTTCATAAATTTATTAAATGAAAGAAATCAGTACAATAAACGAATATACAAATATACGAACAAAAACATTATAATATACAACGAGTACGTACAATTGGAAAACGGTTTTTTATCTGTCTGCATACCATTTCATCGTTTCGGTGAGTGTGACACGGGTCAAATAAATTTAAAAAATTTATAAATTCTTTATCATTTGACATATGCATGAGAAATGAGACACAGTACATTCCGCAAACATTAGTAAAATATCCCTGCATACGAAATGGGTTCCATACAACTTCGGGAATATGTAACTGAGCGAGAAATTTTACAATAATAGGGTCACTCCAGGGTTGAGTACCGAGTGAATCAAAATAGTACAGGCGCTGTCTATTTTTAAAATAGACAGCGATCCAGTGAATCCCTTCATTACCGATGATGTCTGTGTTCACAATAAGACTACCGCATTCTCGCGTACTTGGCAAACTCAATGTTTCGCAAACACGCCGATAAATTTGGAACGTGTGACTCGCTCCATTACTTTCTGAAGTGTATTAGCATCCATTTTAAAAGTCAGTGATAACGCTTCTAAATCTATCTACTTCTATTAGGGCTTGCGATTCGAGATATACTAGTACACTAATAGGAGCGTCTATAGGCTTGGCGAATTCCAGCCGCACTGAGATGTTACCGCTCTGCTGTGGTGTTAAATGGGTATTTACGCTAGCAGATAAGTCAGGTGTAATGTCAAACGGATAAAGGTTAAATTGATCAATGAATTCTTCCTGCGTTACCCCATTACCAAGCTCATCACAATCACCTGCAATATGGGTCAGATTACTATAGGCTCTGGCACAAAGAGGTAACACAGCGTCTGATGAATAGTCCGTACCCATTGTTCCACCCAAAGCAGTGCCATTAACGTATAGAGTTATATTTTTAAGTCCGAAATTCTCGAATTTAAAGGCACTCTTTTTATATTTTCCATTCACCGAAGCGTGGTCCTGCATGCCGATTAATATCCTTTTAGGAAGATTTCCCAGGGCAATGTTTTCTATCTGCTTCGATGCCAACCCTGCAGGAACCGTATATAGTTTGATCTGCACTCTGTTAATAGGATATTTCACTGTAGCGTTTAGTAAATTTTTCTCAATTTCTAGTTGTTTTGGTGAACTTAATTTCACTCGCCGTACGCGGAGGTATGTGTCCATAATGTGAACCACAACGGACTTTGCGCCCTCTTCTTGATTCGCATCCAGATTTAAGCAGATCTCAGGACTCGTGCGGGTGAGCTTTATTTTCATATCCACCCCGTTCACAAGCAACTTCTCCTGGAAAGTGAAATCTGTGTGCAACCGTCCAAAACACTCGTATATTTTCTTTTTAGAATTTTTAAATTTGTCCTTTATACTATTTTCATCTTTAGTTTGATAATATCCCTCCGCACTTAAAAAGGTAGCCTTCGCTTCTTTGGAAAAGTTGAGGACATTTTCCAAATAGGCTCGTAGATGATAGTACCCCGTGCCTGCCGATATGTTGGTCTGATTTAAATATACGTCACACTGGTTGAATATGGCGTGCAGAAAGTTTGTTTCAGGGTATACAGCATATTTGTCATCGCAGGCCGTTCCATCAGAATGGGCTATACGTAGCTTAGCGTACATGTGCACACAGCTTGGATCAAAAAAGTAAGGACCTGAGCTGGGTATCACGAATTCTATAGGTGCACTCGGGGAACTAATTGTGTTTAAAGGGTTAATTGTAATAAAGTCACTGTGCTCAATAGAAACTTGGGTTGGCGGGAGCTCAAAAAAGGACAGCTCCGACTTACAGCATTGTGAACTACATGGGTGGATGAAGCGTGCCATGGCGAAATAGTGACTCCTCTCTCGACAAGTGGTAAACAAACTATGATTCATGAGATCAATATCCTTAGCTTATATCAGTCAAAAAAGTGGTCAACCATAGGTTTCATTCGCTTACAGCATTTCTTTTTTGATAGCCTTTTACGTTTAATACCACGTGACCCCTTCTTCCGGGGAGCCCTCTCTTCTTCCCGCCACCACGCATTTTTCTCTTTGCATCTTTGATGATTTCGTTCCGTGTACGCTTTAAATGTTTTTTTAGGGCTTCTTTAGGTTTAGCCCCGGCCAATATGTCTTCTGCAGTGTTAAGGCCTGATTGTAGCGCTTTCCTTCCAAGGTATCTGGCACCCCTCTTCAGCAAAGGAACAGCCGTACGTAGTATGGATGAAAAAATGGATCCAAGTCCACTACCGCGCTGGTATCGCATCCCTCGATAGACGGTGAAAGGCTTTCTATCCATTATAACTCAGTGCGTCGAAAGTGTAGCTTCACTGTTAAGCTCCCGTTACCGAATGGGAAGTTTTCGCCCTCAATCGTTCTTATATATATTGTGATATTGGTTATTAAATTAGTTGCGACATTCACATAATGGGGTCTGTCATATGTAATACTCAAACTCCTTCCTCTATGGTTGGGGATGTGAGCAATGCGCAGCAGGCGTGCCTGGGTATCCCCAACAAACTGGTGCTCCACTATATTACTGTAAATATAGCACATGTCTGGGGACCTTTCAGCCAATTTCTCCATCTTCAATTGATACATTAATCTGGACAAGTTATACTGTGTCTCGTGAAATGTGTCTCTTTGGAAGGCTGCGCTATATCGGCCGTTGGTTAGAATTTTGAACTTTCTATGTTCTTTAAGACATCTGTTAGTCTTTGATTTTAGGATTAGTGTATGTGCAGGGTTGTTTACGATTTCATATACTAAATCATTCGTAAGGTTTGAGTTTCTTAAACTTACGTTTAAGCCTCTCACAACATCCTCGGCCGAACCATATTGACCCGGCCCTAGTCTTACTTCTGTACTGTAATACCGTGCAATCTTAGTCCAAGCGATGCGCATAGTTTCATCCATAGCTACCCCAGCTTTTTCACACTCGTCAATGTCTCTAAGAATCGTAAAAACGGTTTCTTCATGTTCAATATTTAAAAAGACGGTGTCCAGCTGAATTTCGCATATCCCCACCTCATACGAATCACGACCCAATTCAATGTGCCCATGGAGTTCTGTTACAAAGTTGGCTAGCGTGTTGTTAGGGTGTACAGACAGGGACGAGGAGGACGGGAGTGTGACGTAGAAATGGTTAGGAGCCATGTTGCATACTATTTAAGCTTCATTATTGCATCAGCTTTTATATAGGTGTTGAAGCTTTCTGGGTACCCTAGCCATTTCACCAGGTACATTTTTCTCCTTCCTGAACCTTTGCTTCCTAAAATTTTCTCAATTTTAAACACATTTTTTTCTAAATTAAACGCAACTTTCTTTCCTCTCGCGGTAAAAGCCTCCTGAGATTTCTTCCCCATTCAAATCTTCAATGTAATACATCATTATCACACCTTTAGGTCTCACAGCCCTAACTTTAAAAATCTCGCGTGTCCATCCTTGCTCAAAACCCTTTGCGAATTTATTCCCCGAACGCGACAGCCTTACATAATCATTGATTTTGAAGCGCACAGAGTGTGGTGGTGGTGGTGGTGGTGGTCCATCTCTTCTCGGGAGCGTACCTCTTTCTAAAACTTCGTTAGGTGTTGCCCCAATCGTGCGATGGTGTGAGCGGTTGTAGGATGATGCCAATGGTTCCAGAATGTCTAGAAATCTGTATGTGTTTTTTGTGTAAAATAACGGTGCATGCGTTCCTTTATGGTGCGCTGAACTCTTTCAGCTAAAGAAGCCTTATGTATAGAATTGGTTGTGTAATAGCTGATATTAAACTCTGTCAACATATTCTGAAAAGCACGGCCTATAAACTCCTTCCCCATATCCGTACAAAAATAGCCAGGAACCCTGTTTTCTTTTAACATTAGCGTTTTGGTGGCTTTAGCAACTGTTTCAGGTGATTTATTTTTCAGAGGAACTAGCCACAGATATCTAGAGAATACGTCTATTATGAATAGAATGTAGCGGTAACCATCGTTATACACAGAATATCTTTGCATGTCTGTTAAATCTGCTTGCCAAATAGAATCAATCGAGGAAGCCGTTGTCTTGGCTGTTTTAAACCTTTTTCTCACAGGCTTATGAAGCGTATAAGCGTCCTGCTCCCTCAAAAATCTTTCAACATCTTTTTTTCCTACTCCGTAAACGTGCAGTCTATCTACGCCGCCGTAAGAGGATGGGGTAGAAATGTCATAATAACGTTTAGTTAATACGTTAGCCATTTGCGTATTTTAGAGGCACGTGGGTAGGGTTGGTTTAACCTCTTCTTGCTCCTCTTCAAAGGTGTTACCGCAGGGGGTGACGGCGCTTCAATTGTGTCACAGGCGTTGCGTGTTCCAAGTCTTTTAACCTGTTCAGATTTCCTATCAACGTTTTAGGGACATTTATTTGTTGTAGTCTTGCTTTAATATGCTTCCATCCTGATGGTGATGGCCTATCCCACTTTCTCACCAGATCATGGACAATGTCTACGATATTCGATCCCTGTACCTTTGATCCTTCCACAATGATCTCCCCTGTATCGGTCCATTGTATGGCGGGATCCTCATTCAATAGATTATAAAGACTTAAGCCTTTACTCCTCAATGTAAGTGGGAGGGTATTTTTTAATACATGTTCGATATGTTGTGTGGCTAATCTTTTTGGTTGATCAGCTGTATCGTCGGGTACAGGTCCTATGTCGCCATCGTCCCCCGTGCTGTGCCTAATAACCACAGGAATCTCCGTAGGGCTCTTATAATTTTCGTACTCGTGAAGAAATTTCTGCAGAGCTTCTTGGTATAAGATTCTTTTCTCATCAGGTGTTTTTTCACTGTTTAATAGGGCTAACAATTCGCTTTCCATTCTTTTAAGTCTGCTTTTACGGGGATCTAGATCCGTGTCTCTTTGCAGTGAAGCGTACACCTCGTGGGGAATCACTACCACTTTCTTCATTATATTAATCTAGTCAGTAAAGGGCCCAAAACTGAAAATAAGATGGGGAGAAATGACCCTCCTGTTTGCACAATAACTCGTTTTTTCTTCGCTACAGTTTGACTTTTACGAGCGAGTGTACGTATTATGTTCTTGTAGCGGCGTAGGCGAGCCTTCTGATGGGTTTTCATTGATACATTGCAATTTATAACGTTAAGACAGATTTCACAGATGCATTTTAAAAAGTCGGCGTCGATATTTTTAATAAACATCTGCTGCATTGCCCGGGGCAGTCGATGATAGATTTTTATTAATTCATGGTATTTCTTTAGTCTCTTTGTCATTCTGGAATATACACCGTTTCAGGCTCGTTTGGAAATATATTCGTTCGCAGAAGCACTCTAAACGTGTTTCGCGGATGAAGGTCGCAAAGCAAATATCCGTAACGCGTGCTTGTAGCTTCTTTATAAACTTCCAAAAACTCCTTACGCTGATTCGGGAACATTTGATTGGCTAATACCCCAATTTGTGATACATCTCTACGTTGCGCGAATAAGACTAGATATTGCGTATTTAACGACACATCGCGCATGTATCTATTTTTGAAAAATAGATTCTGATTGATGAAGAACACGCTTATGTTAAGATGGTGGGAGTATACTGTAAATGTCTCGGCAAACGTTTTATCCATCTCCAACATGAGATCGTCAATTACAATGATTGTATGTTCAGTTCCCTTTAGCGAATTAACGTCATATCACCTTTGTGGAACAAAATATCATCTTGTACTCGTTGAACACTGATTGATACGTCGAATAGCACCATATAACTTTATGCACAAATTTCGAGAACATCTCGCCCTTTTCTTTAATGATTTAAGCATAAACACATTTTACCACATCCTGTAGGTCCAGATACATAATGTGGATGGGCTCGTGAATCTGAATTTTTCTACAGAGTCCATTCTAACACGTCACACTCCTAAGTGGGTCATTTACAAAATATTACAAATTTTGAGTGTGATCCTTATATTCTTCTCCCACAGAACCGACACGATGAGGTAGAGCACCCTATCATTACGGATGACCCGATCGACAGTGTAGTTGTGATCTCTCCCCTGAACCCTCACCAGCGATACAGGTTGCACGTCCAAAGCGGAGGTATGAGAACCCCACATCAGGTATAAAGCGACCGAAATACGCACCTGTTGCAGCAGACCCCCAACCCTCAACCTCTTACGCAACAACCTCCCCAGCAGCAGCACCTAATATACCCCCTTATTCCGCCCCCGTTCTGTTAAGTCTACAATAATAGAGCCCAACCCTCCTACGCAACAGGGCCCCCATCAGCAGCGCCTAATATATCCACTAATTCCGCCCCCCGTTCTGTTGAGGATGTTATTACGTTCGAGTTAGTGCGATCCGCAGCCCCACCCCCGCCTTGACTAGAAATCGGTATAGAGTCAGGGTCGACCCTAGAGTCATGTATAGCAATGGAATTGAGCGCGGGATACGCAGGGTAGTAGTACAGCATATTATAGAGTTTGCTCTTCAGAATCGCGACGAGCGTGAGGTCAGGACGAGTCTGTCCTTTGGGTTCGGGTCAGATGACGGTGATGTAGACGATTATTGGGTGATAGTACCGTTTAGACGTTTGGCTGCTGAAGATGTAGAATATATATTAGGGCGTATAATGCAAGCCGTCCAAAGTAGTATAGCCTTCAATATGGACAACTTCACGGTAAATATGACCGTGTATTCCGTGTTGCGGGTCATAGTGCCATACCATACACTCTTAACTTCAATTCTCCAACTATTTACCGAAGGCATATAAACGTCGATCGTGGTTGCGGCTTTATAGCAGTACTCTTAGCACGTATGTTTACTGTACAAAATACACGGACTCAAAAAATTTGGCTGCCTACGATCGTTGAGTGTGCCCGTAAACTAGCTGTAGACTGTGAACTTGAATTTGACTGTAATATGGGTCCTGAAGAGCTGAGAAAGGTAGAACAGGAAATGAATGTGCGCATAGTTATATTTGGTTTGGATGATCGCCGCCGGACTGTGTATGTTTTAAAAGCTGTGTGAGAGATCGTACAAGGCCCTACTTATTTTAGGATTGTCAGGAACAACGTATCTCCCCATCCGTAATAACGGGGCTTTACGCGAGTTATGACAAAAGTCGAAAATATGGGAGACATCATGATTTGTGTAAGGGGTGCCTCGAGTTTGCGGATGATATAGTGAGACATTGTAAAGAATGTCACATGGTATGTGTGCAGTGTAAAAGCACCAAATGTGAAAGCCGTGTAGTTGAGAAGAGAGACTGTGCTTTGTGTAGACGCACATTTTTCAATAATAGCTGCTTTGATCTCCATAAATCAATTGGCACGTGCAGGAAAATGAGAATCTGTGAATGTGGTATGTTTCACACAATGGATAATTGGGGAAAATTTAAGCACAAGTGCGACGTAATTCACTGTCCTACATGCCAGGAGGAATATAAGGCGGATGGAGTAAAGCATGTGTGTTATATGAAAGATGCTAAGCCTAAAAATAACCCTTGTATTACTGTGTACTACGATATAGAAACATATACGAACGCTGAAACCAAAGAGGTAATTCCACATTTACTTGTGAGCCAGACCATCTGTGATGAGTGTATGGGTATCGAATGTGACGAGTGCCCCAAATGCGGTAAACGGACAAACGTTTTTAAAACGAATGTCAGCGATAGTCCTGTGAAACTATTTGTGTCCTATTTGTCAAGTTAGCCGACAAGTTCAAAAAAATGACTGTGTATATTCTCGCCCATAACGGGGCAAAGTTTGACACGCAGTTCCTTTATAAGGAGTTGCTTGAACACGAATCCTCTGAGATATTTACAGGTGATCCATTGAAAAGAGGCAACAAATTAATACAGATGCAGATAAGAGGCAATGTACAATTTAAAGATACTTTATTATTCACACCTTGTAAATTAGCAAAGCTACCCAAGGTGATGGGAGTAGCAGCTGAAGTTTCCAAAGGATACTTCCCATACACTTTCCTCACCAGCGAGACTTTAAACTACGTAGGCCCACCACCCCCCAAACATTATTTTGACTGCATGGATGAACGTGAAGACTTTGATCGATACTACGACAGTTTTAATGAAAGTAACCCTTATAATATAGCTGATGAATGTGAGCGTTATTGCGTGAATGATGTGCGCGTGCTTAGAGTATGTTTCCAGGCCTTTAGAAGTATGTACATAGCCCGTTTCAAATGCGATCCACTGCAAGTCGCAACCACCATCGCATCATTATGTTTTACGGTGTTCAAGAATAACTTCATGCCTAAAGACACCTTAGCCATTATTCACCGAAACAACCCCCGCAGTTACGGACACAAGGCTATTTACTGGCTCATACACCTGCAGCAACAAACAGGTGTATACATAAAGCACGCCCGCAACACGGGTGAAGTACCATTAAGATTAATGGACGTGTTTTTTGGGTTGATGGGTTAAGTGAAAACCGTGTCACTGGTGTGAAGACTGTGTACTCCTTTAACGGTTGCTGGTGGCATGGATGCCCCCGTCCTGAGTGCGGAGTCACCGGAGATATCAACGGTAGGTCTCCTGCCGACTGTCTTGCATCGACCCGCACCCGCGATCAACTTATAGGATCACAGTTCACTCACAAAGTCTTGTGGGAGCATGAATATGATGCACGGATGGAGACAGACGATGTATACCGTGAGGAAATAAAAACGATCAAGCGTTCAATGTTGCTGGATCCTCTCAAATGTGGTGATAGCTTGTTTGGAGGACGTACAAATCCTTTCAGACTATACTTCCCACCTACGGAGGGCGTGAAGCTCCATTACTACGATTTCTGTTCTTTATACCCATACGTGATGAAGAGCAATCCATACCCCGTGGGCGCTCCTGAGAAACTGGTGGGGCCTAGCCTACCATCCATCAATGAATTTTCAAAAAATTTGAATGATCATTACTTTGGGCTCTCTTTCGTAGACGTACTCCCCCACGCAATTTATGGATGCCGATCTTACCTGTCGTTATCGACGACAAGCTCATGTTTCCCCTGTGCGTGAAGTGCGCGGAAGAGGATAACGGCGAATGTAACCATATACCCCACCAGCGTAAGATCAGAGGCGTATATACAAGTCCTGAGCTGGCCCTAGCCGTACGCCATGGTTATAGAATACTGAAGATACACGAGGTGTGGAGGTTTCAGAAGCTCCCCAACCTTTTCACACCATATATAAAACTCTTTTGAAGGATAAGGTTGAAGCATCAGGGTATCCGCGAGGAGTTGATACCGAAGATGAAAAGTCTGCCTATATTCAACGTTACCGCGACCGCGAAGGTATACAACTTGATCGTGTCCAAATTGTAAAGAATCCTGGCAAGCGCTTTAGTGCAAAATTGTGTCTAAACAGTCTATGGGGAAAATTTGCGCAGAATACCGGCAGAGGGAACATTCATTTGGCACAAAGTTATAGCGATGTCTGGGATTATGCCAATGCCCCCGATAAAGAGGTCATGGAGATCGTGAATGTAGGTAATACTTACGTAATAAAGTACAACAACACTGAATTTGCCACAGATACCTCAAGGGTTACAAACATACCTGTGGCGAGCTTCACAACAGCCTACGCCCGTATAAAACTTTGGGGTCTATTGCATTCTCTTGGGCGGAGAGTATTGTATGCCGATACAGATAGCGTGATATTCACAGAGAGGGAGGGTGATTACATGCCCGCTATTGGGGAGTTCCTCGGCGAGCTCACTGATGAGATCAAGGATGAGTATGGGGACGACGCATACGCCGACTCTTTTATCTCAACAGGACCTAAGACTTATGGGGTACGGGTCAGGGTAGGGGATGAAATGAAATATATCGTGAAGGCAAAGGGTATTACGCTCAACCATGCGAATCGGGAGGTTGTTAACTTTGAGTCGTTGAAGGATCTAGTATGTTTGGAACTTCACCAACTAATTGTAGGCACCCACAATTTTCGGGCGCAGAAGCTGGGAGGCGTGAAGGAACTTAGGGGTACGATGGTGTGTCGTAACACCTATAGGAAACGTTACCAGTTACCTGGCACCTATGATACCGTACCCTTTGGATACCAATGATGCTTCTAACTCACACGTCTTGTATATAATCGTATCTATTTGTAAATATATATATATAACTTGAATATCTCGAATCGTATTTGTAAATATATGAATATCTCAATAAATCAAATAGCGTTTCACTTTCTCCTTGTGTGTGTGTGTGTGTGTGTGTGTGTGTGTGTGTGTGTGTGTGTGTGCGTGTAGGTGAAAGTTCTAAGCTCCGCCCACTGCGTGAGTCATGCTACTATCTGGGAGTCCCTGCGTGGTCAGTCGACCGCAGTAAGCCCGAGAGATCAGACGTGTATTCAGATCAGACGTATATTGAAATGGCTACCTTTAATATTGCTTGCACAACGTTTATGAAATGGTATTCAGTAAAGTGTGAGGATGTGGTGGATACCGAAAAACTTCCTATTCCCCCCTCCTATGCCTCTTTTAAAGCCACATTGGATTGTGCGAAGTTCCAAGATGTACAAATACTCTACGGATGTTCTGGTGAGACTGTTGAAGGCTTTCGTTGCACAGACGATGTGCTGAAGTATGCTGATGGGCTAAACTTTATAAAGTCTCACATACACCGTGAAGTAAAAGAAACAACGCGTGCAGAAGAGAAGCAGCAGGTATGGATAATGAGCCTTGTGGATGGGTGGTGTGACAAGCGGTATTACGTCATGCTACACCATGTCGATTACTCATACCCTACGTCTGAAAATGTGAATCTCGTGATCATGGACAATCTTAGGTGTTTTTATCACTATATTAACGTATATCATGATTAGGTTCATAGTGAGGTTGTGGCTAGTGCCATGCGTGAGTTTTTAACAGATTTTAGAGACGAGTATCGTTTGATGGGTAGAAAGGAAAAATATGAACATATGTTCCTCTCAAATAGTGCGCCGGAGTGTGGAGATGATTAGCGCCTAGTTCTTATCCAAAGTGCGTAGGCTGGTAGTGACGAAACGGAAAAACAAATATGTGCAACAATTCGAGTCGTACGAACATGCCCATTCACGTATCATCGAGTCAGCCGCCCGTCGAACCATTCCTGCCTGTGCCTCACACGGCTCATAGTTATCTCAGAGCTTGAGCCGAGTGGACGTGCGCTCCTCGAATACGATGGAACTTCCTTTGAGCAGCATTCTCAACGCCTCGTACGATGTGTCCGTGACGAAATCGTTGCGCGTGTTCAGGCGTAATTCCGGTACCATTAGCTATGTACTGGAAACGGAATGTAGACCGACAAACAAACGGGTTTATTTAAGTATCGAGGAGATGAATAGAATCTTTGTGATAGTTGATAAGTGGTGTGAAGATCGTTATAAAATACCTGCTAACGTAGGTACAAGAAGAGAGCAGATTAGTGACGCGCCCTCATACGCCGTTGTATGTACGTTGTGTATAAATAACGATCGGCCATGCATTGATATAAGGCTTATGTGGAAGAATGCTTCTGATAATAACGCTCTTATTCCTACGCGAAACCGTTTCATCCTCGACAGAATGTTTGAAATCGTCGGATTCCGTAAACTGAAACCTATATTAGACACGCGTGTTACGGATATGCTTTATTTTGATACAGTTCTTGAATACGCATACACTGCTCTGCTCGATGGGTTTACCGAGTGTAGGACTGGTGAGAATGGTCTAGTGCTGGATGTTTATTTAAAAAGTTTAGACTCTTTGAAATACCATGAACTTTGGTACAAAGCAATTGATCGGTACAAGGCTGAGCTCACCTACACCGTTCACCTTGAAGAACTATTTCTTTATATAACGCGCAGTTGCCGTAACGATTTAGAAGATTATTTCAATTGCCGTTATGTTGAGTGAAGAGTTCACGATTGAAAAGCTCGAGTCGGTAGAAATAAACCCTCGATTGGAAAAGCATTCTTATAAACTTGCGTTTAATAATGTAGCTAACGATGAACTCTTTGTGCGTGCTTTTGATTGTATTCTAGACGTATTTAAAGATGACTTGCCAACCGGTTGTAAAGTGGGGACAAAAATAGTACTGAACGATATGAAAGCCATTCATATCGAATACAGGTTTCCCTATACTTTAAGCGGTGAAATATTATTAAGCCGCATAGACTGCGTAATGCAGAGCAATAATGATGTAATTGTAAACTCGATTAAGACCGATTTTAGTATTTTGAAAAAAAAGTGAATTGTATATATATATTTTGCTTGACGATTATACGCATATTTCTATTGACTTGTGTTTATATATATATATATATATATATTTTGCTTGATATTTCTCCTGTACTGTTATGTACATATTGAAGTGTATATGAAATGTATATTTATTTATATATCACCATATTTGTGTGTGTGTGTATATTTCTGTTATGTACATATTGAAATGTATATGAAATGTATATGAAATGTATATTTATTTTATATATAATTATGTGTATATATTTCTGTTATACGCATATTCCTCAAATGTATATGAAATGTATATTTTATTTTATATATATATATATATATATATCCATAATTGTGTGTATATATTTCTGTTATACGCATATTCCTCAAATGTATATTTATTTTCTATATATTTATAATAAAAAGAATGATGCAATGTTGTTTATTGTTATGCCTTCTACTACCGGTATTCTGTATACAACAGGTATCTGGCAATATTTAAGCCTTCTAAGCCAACTGGCTGATTAGGAGTCTATAATAGTGTATACAATGGTATCTGGCAACTCTGTCTTCGGAATACATGGAGCTATCTGGCAACTCAGCCAACTGGCTGATTAGGCGTATATAATAATAATGTATGCAATAATACTGCTAAAAAGAGGTATCTGACAACCAGCCAACTGGCTGATTAGGAGTCTATAATAGTGTATACAATGGAATACATGGCGCTATCTGGCAACTCAGCCAACTGGCTGATTAGGCGTATATAATAATAATGTATGCAATAATACTGCTAAAAAGAGGTATCTGACAACCAGCCAACTGGCTGATTAGTCTATAATAATAATAATGTATGCAATAATACTGCTAAAAAGAGGTATCTGACAACCAGCCAACTGGCTGATTAGTCTATAATAATAATAATGTATGCAATAATACTGCTAAAAAGAGGTATCTGACAACCAGCCAACTGGCTGATTAGGAGTCTATAATAATGTATACAATGGAATACATGGCGCTATCTGGCAACTCAGCCAACTGGCTGATTAGGCGTATATAATAATAATGTATGCAATAATACTGCTAAAAAGAGGTATCTGACAACCAGCCAACTGGCTGATTAGGAGTCTATAATAATGTATACAATGGTATCGCGGTATCTGGCAACTCAAGCCATTTACGCCAACTGGCTGATTAAGAGCCTATAAAACAACGCCAGCCCGGCTGGAAGTCTTAATGTGCACTTGGCTCCTGCCAGGTGAACACCTCTCCTCCTTTCTCTCCTCCTTCTTTCTCTTGGGGGATAACGCCGCCTCCAAGTTTTCCCCCCACCTCCCTTTCCCCCACCCCCCTTTGCAACAACCCCCACCCCCTTTGCAACAATCCCACCCCCTTTGCAACATTACATAATAACCTGCAACATTCCTGCACTCTCCCCTTTTGCGGCTATACTACTCAGATCTACCGATGATTCATCAGAATTTAGGTCTGGTTTTAATTTATAAATAAACAAAGATTCCATCATTTTGAGCTTAAGGTCAGAACTTCCGGCAGCAAGTACGGCAAAATTAGACTGTGAAATTGGTTGGTTATTGTTGTGCGAGTGGTTACGTATGAGAGAATTAGGTGGTTTGCCAAGAGGTAAATTTGTACGGACCGATTTACCGAGATGTTCGTAAATACAGGATTTTAAATGTCTTTTAGTTTTACCTATATGTGACCCCATACAGTTAGGGCGGGTCGTACTCAGGTGACAACATGAATCTGAAGGAAATCCTACCATCAGGGGTGTCTAAATTATGTGTTTTTACATCGGGAATTCGAATGTGAGCTTCCTTTTTGGATAGGATAACTCTAACCTACATCATTTTGTATTTCTAAATTGCCAATTTTACCCTTTTGAACCCCTTTATAATATATTAAAAGATATAAGGTAAATCATTTATATTGACAAGGCCAAATCAACTTTACATATATTTATTAATAGGTGAACTGCATGTATATCACTGGATATAATTACAAAGATCATTCTCCTGACATCTTGAACTTTGCCAGGTTGCACAAATCCTGCTTTGACTCAGACTTGGACATCAGCTTCCTGCTGGTCTCCTGAGCCCTGATCCCTCCATCCCTCTTTTCCTGTGAGAAGTACTTAGCAGAAGCCTCACTCACCATTTTAACAACCCTCTCAATGCTTTGTGTGTGGCAAGGCCAGTTGCGCACCTCCATGGGGGTGTTGATGAAATTTTTCACCTCTGAGGTGCTTAGAGAGCAGGTGAGAGGTGGCTCTGACACACCTTCTGACCAGCTGATCAAGTCACCGATGCTGGAAGCATCACAATTGATGTCAGGTGTCCTTCTGCTCCTAACAGAGGAGTCCCCCAGATGAGTGTCCGGGTCCCCCTCTCCCCTGATGGCCAGGATTCTCTCTACCCCTTCAATCCTCTCCTTCTGATCCTCAGAGCAGAGTAGTGTTTGGAGGATGACTTCACTTGGGCATACCAAGCAGATCTTCTCACAGGTGGCATCACAATATCCAGCACCTCCTTTCTCTGGGACTTGAGGCAGTCCAGCTGAAAGAGGATGTGCCTAGGCCCTTCGATCCAGGAGTGCTTGACCTTCACGTTGAACCAACATGGGTAATACACTCCAATGATGAATTCCACAATGAATTGCAGAATCTTCAGGTTCTTTCCTTTAAGTCCGTGCTTTGACACCCAGAGCCTGAGAAGTCTGTTCGCTGTGGTGAGCCAGCGGCTGTGGTTTACTGGTCCTATCTCTAACAGAGCCAGCCCTGCAGGAAGTACTCCATCCCTGACTGCACAGACAATTTTATAGCCATAGTATTGATCAGCTGAGAGATCTTGAATGACCTTGTCAAGAAGCTTGATCAGTGGAGGGCCAACAGAGATTCGGGTGAAGTTTGGATTGATATCAAAGTCTGTAGCAGAATCAAGGAGCTTTCCTATTGGCCCGGATAATTTTTTGTCTGACAGAGTAGGGCCATCAAGGTCAACAATGAGATGGCGCAGGGGAAGTTCAACAGTGTGCAGGTTGCACACCAACCAGACCAGCTTTCTCCCCAGGTGCAGCTCCACAGTTAAGTATCCACTACAGACAGGTATTAACTCTTTTCAGCGCAAAATTCTTGGTTAAAAAAAGAGCTGAAATGGGCAAGAACAAATTTATCTGCAAATGCTAAACACATTATGCTTTTTTGGTTTCAAAATGTTATAAAATGCTAATTTATCTGTTGTCTGTAATGCAAATAATTTGTTCATGTACTCTAAAAAAACTAAAGAAACACATTCTAAAAATATTCTTTAGAACATTGAAATAGGCCTCATACTGCTCAGTTGTATTAAAAATGAACACCTAATTTTAGCTCAAATCAAAGTTGTTAATTAAATTTTGCTCAATGTATCACTATCATATGCGTAGAAATAGCTTTTCTAAAATATAACAGAATAATACTCACATGTGAACAGTAACAAAAAAAATATCAGTAGATAATCACTAAATCTATCCCCTCACTGCAAGCCGAGGTGGTAAAATAGCTTCGTAAATCATGAGTCACTTCAAATATTTCACAAAACGTTTTAGAATGTTCTGAAACGTTACATTCTAGCCTCTGAGAAAGGTGGCTCAGAAAATGGCCTTATGCGCGCCAGAAAACCGTCAAAATATTTCATATACCAAACTGTATGATAATTACAATTAAGTGGAAAGGCACACCATTTTATTTGAGTATTTAAATATTATTATTATTATATGAATTACATTATATGCGTTTATATGAATTAGTTAGAACAATGCTCTATGAGAGATAACGTGAGCAGCCATGATAGAAAACGTGAGAAGACATATTCTGGGGTAACTACAATAGTAAAATAATCAACAATTTAATAATAATCAACTGCAAAATGATGTAGGTTAGGGTTATCAGAATTAAATATTTTCTACAGAATTGTGTTCTATACACCAAAATATGTCATTTGAACACCCCTCTCCATTGATTTAAAAAAAATGCATATTATGACCCGCCCTACCATACAGTGGTCACACTTGTATTGGTAAACTATGGTAGGAATAACATCCTTGTATTTAAATAAATGATAAATCGATTTAGACGGGGTGAATATAATTTTTATACATAGTTGTGGGTAGAATTCCTTGAGCAATTTTAAAAGTTTGTTTCTAATGTTAAAACTTGAGGTTCCCATATAAGGCAAAGTGAAATACAGGATATCTTTGGGGACTGTAATTAAGTCTCTAGTTGTGGGGTTTATTAGTCTATTTAAGGTTCTGCCTATTGTTGTCTCCACCAGTCTAGAAGGGAAATTATTCTTGGTAAGGAGTTTTCGGATGAAATCTAGTTCATCGTGTAGTTTAAAGTAATCTGAACAGATATTGAAAGCTCTGTTAGTCAGAGTCGAAATTAAATTTCGTTTAAAACCTAAAGGGATAAAGGAAGAAAAGTTCGTAGTAAGATTGGTGAATGTTGGCTTTCGGTAAACGGAAGTTTCAAAAGAGGAATTAGTTTTTATTATCTTAATGTCCAAAAAGGACAGAGAGCTATTAGATTCAGCTTCTGAAGTAAATTCAATATTAGGGTGATTAGAATTAAGGTAATTACGAAACGAAGGGATATGGTCTGGTGATTTGAACAGAAGAAAAGTGTCATCAATATATCTTCTATAAGAAGCCGGTTTGAAGTTGGAAGGACACTCATTCAGCCATTTGACTTCATGATGACAAAGAAACGCGTTAGCTAAGGTGGGACCAAGAGGCAAACCCATTTGAACACCTTCAGTCTGTTTAAAATATTCACCGTTGAATATAAATATATGTAAGGTCTTCCACGGAAAATTTTAGTAGTTCTTTCATTTGACCTCTATTAAAATCCTGCACAGTATCAGTATTATTAAAAAGATTGTCAATACATATAGCAATAGTTTCTGCAACAGGCACATTACACATGTAAAGAAAACTTGAAAAACTTGACTACAAGGCTAGAAAACTTCAGTAATTTGCGGTTCCTTATTTGCTGCAGAAACCAGGGTTTGATTCCTGGCTTTTTGAGGTTCAAACTTAGTAACTTTCATTTACCAAAAAGTGAAACCTATAGGAACTGTCAAAAACAATTACTAGATGCAGAAATTAAATTTAAGAAAAGGCTCAGTAATGAATGTAATAGGGATCTTAATCAGTCTACTTGTAATTTTAAGTCTCTGGTGTCTGGTATAGATTCAACACATCTTTTGAACGTCATTCAGACGGGCAATTTGAAATGTATTGCAAGGGTGAATTTTGTTCAGAACAGGAAACTCCAAAAATTAGGATATAATACGATTAATAATCTAGCAGCTAATGATATCATCTTTAATTATTCTTCTAAAGTTCTTAGTGATATTTAAAAATCTGCCCTTTGTAAAGGCCTGAAATTCTCTCTTACTCCAAAGAAGCTTAATTTTTACGATCATTTCCTCAACTTTGAGTTATTTTTTAAGAACCTTTTAAAACATTCATTCTTTGATCCACATAGTAAAGGTTTGAACTTTTTATCTAATAATTTACGTAATTTAGCTTTTACTTCATTTTATGCTTTTAATCATTATGACAATATACCTAATATGGAGGCGGAAGAGTTTCAAAGTCTAAGAAATCTGTCTTCGGACAAGTCATTGGTGGTTACAAGACCAGACAAAGGTAATGGCGTTGTTCTTTTAGACAGGAATGTTTATGTCGATAAAATGTTAGATATTTTAAATGATGCAACTAGATTTGCTGAAGTAACTGGTGACATTTTTGCTTTAATTTTAAAACAGGAAGATAAAATCAATAGGTATCTTAGAAAACTTAAATCTAATAATATAATCTGACAGTTTTTTCTAAATTATTTTTTTCTGGATCCAGCCCAGGTATTATGTATAGACTCCCTAAAATAAACAAACTTAATTGTCCACTTAGGCCAATTTTATCGGCACTAGGAACTTTTAGTTATAACCTTTCAAAATTCTTGGTTCCCATACTATCACCTATAACTTATAATTTGCATACAGCACGGGATTCTTTTTCTTTCGTTAGCGAAATTACCTCATTAAATAATAATTCTTACACAATGGCTAACTTCGATGTAAAATCTTTATTTACCAATGTGCCTGTTGCAGAAACTATTGATATATGTATTGACAATCTTTTTAGTAATACTGATACTGTGCAGGGTTCTAATAGAGGTCAAATGAAAGAACTACTAAAATTTTCCGTGGAAGACCTTATATTTATATTCAACGGTGAATATTTTAAACAGACTGAAGGTGTTCAAATGGGTCTGCCTCTTGGTCCCACCTTAGCTAACGCGTTTCTTTGTCATCATGAAGTCAAATGACTGAATGAGTGTCCTTCCAACTTCAAACCGGTTTCTTATAGAAGATATATTGATGACGCTTTTCTTCTGTTCAAATCACCAGACCATATCCCTTTGTTTCGTAATTACCTTAATTCTAAGCACCCTAATATTGAATTTACTTCAGAAGCTGAATCTAATAGCTCTCTGTCTTTTTGGACATTAAGATAATAAAAACTAATTCCTCTTTTGAAACTTCCATTTACCGAAAGCCGACATTCACCAATCTTACTACGAACTTTTCTTCCTTTATCCCCTTAGGTTTTAAACGAAATTTAATTTCGACTCTGACTAACAGAGCTTTCAATATCTGTTCAGATTACTTTAAACTACACGATGAACTAGATTTCATCCGAAAACTCCTTACCAAGAATAATTTCCCTTCTAGACTGGTGGAGACTACAATAGGCAAAACCTTAAATAGACTAATAAACCCCACAACTAGAGACTTAATTACAGTCCCCAAAGATATCCTGTATTTCACTTTGCCTTATATGGGAACCTCAAGTTTTAACATTAGAAACAAACTTTTAAAATTGCTCAAGGAATTCTACCCACAACTATGTATAAAAATTATATTCACCCCGTCTAAATCGATTTATCATTTATTTAAATACAAGGATGTTATTCCTACCATAGTTTACCAATGCAAGTGTGACCACTGTATGGGGTCATATATAGGTAAAACTAAAAGACATTTAAAATCCCGTATTTACGAACATCTCGGTAAATCGGTCCGTACAAATTTACCTCTCGGCAAACCACCTAATTCTCTCATACGTAACCACTCGCACAACAATAACCACCCAATTTCACAGTCTAATTTTGCCGTACTTGCTGCCGGAAGTTCTGACCTTAAGCTCAAAATTATGGAATCTTTGTTTATTTATAAATTAAAACCAGACCTAAATTCTGATGAATCATCGGTAGATCCGCTATGTTTTGGTTACGGTACTAGTTTATTTTATTTATTTACCTTTCAGTTTTAATGCTTTTATATTTTTCCTAGCTACTTTTTATAATTATAACTTTTTAACTTCACATTTATTTACCTTTTAGTTTTAATGTTTTGCATTTTCATAGCTACTTTTTCGGTACTTGTGGGTTATCTGTCGCCACTTTTTAATATTTTTTTATTTATTTATTTTTATATATTAAGAGAAGAGGATTCTTTATACTGTACGGCATTGACGATTGGTTAGGTTAAGTCGTGCTAGTTTGGTTAAATAAAAAACTTTTTAATATTTTTTTTATTTAGTTATTTTTATATATTAAGAGAAGAGGATTCTTTATACTGTACGGCATTGACGATTGGTTAGGTTAAGTCGTGCTAGTTTGGTTAAATAAAACGGTATTTAACCAAACTAGCACGACTTAACCTAACCAATCGTCAATGCCGTACAGTATAAAGAATCCTCCTCTTAATATATAAAAATAAATAAATAAAAAAAATATTAAAAAGTGGCGACAGATAACCCACAAGTACCACTTTTTCTAATTTTTAACTATTTTAAATTGTTATTAAGCAATTTGTATTTTGTATGTGATTTGGCATTTTATTGTTTTAGCCCTGAAGATGGAATTAGTGCATTCCGAAACGTTGGTACTATTAAACCTTGAAGGATGTTTATTTTTTCTCTGGTGTTCCTGTTTATATATATATATATATATATATATATATATATATATATATATATGTTTTACCCCTCCGTCTATCTATGGCCTTGGTCGGTTCGAAGTTGACGGGGGTTCTGATTAGGTGGCACCAACGGATTTGTTCGTCTGGAGTAGCTGGTACCGTATAGGGAATCGCAGTAGTTTCTTCTATACTACTCTCTGATTTCTTCTTGTAGTGGATCGGAGGATTCTGTGTGAGCTTACTAAATTCTCTGAAGGTTCCACAATTCTTCTTGTAACGTATCGGGAAATTATTTTTCTCTATTTAAGACTAAGTTCTCTGAAGAGAGCAAGGCTCGAAGGAGAAGACAAAGATTTTTTCTTACTGTAGTTTTACTGCTAAAATGTTACAAGTAATGATCAGCCTCTAAGTTAGATCAGCCAATTCAGAATGAACATTGGCGATATTTTATGGGCTTTTATACTGAATTATTTACTGACATCATTATTATTTAATGCTGATCTGTTTTTTGTTTTTATTCTAAATAGGCTGATTTACTTTGCAAAACATTTAAAGACAAAACAAATATTTTTGCTGTAGCAATTTCTAGACTGCTAAGCAAGAGGAAGCCATATTTTTATTTTAAACCGCATATTGACAGATCTGATGTTATCATGATCTGCCGAGTTAATTAAAAATAGAAATTGAAATCTGCCTTCCATCACGAATTACAATCAAATATGCACATGAGCAAAAATTAAATGCTTAAGATTCAAAACGTTAAGCAGGACATGACTTCATTTTTTACAAAGAAGAGAGCATGTATACAAGAAATGAACATTGCAGAATTTAACAAGATTACTAAATCTAAAAAAAATGATTAAGCAGTTTACAAAGAACTAATTCACTAATTATAAAATAGAAAGCAAATAAAAATTTATCCAAACTCGTGTCAACGTAATACGATCTTGGACTTTATATGTCAAAATGAATATATGAATAAGAATATAAGAATTATATAAATATATGAAATATACGAATGAACATAAGAATTATATGAATGAATATAAGAATTATATGAATGTAGGAATTATTCATTGTTCATTTTTAGAGGGCTCTCCCCTCTAGAATGATATTAATACAATAATATAACATCTTAAATAATTCTAACTAGATGATAAATAATGGTTTTTATATTACAGATTTATATACACAACAAAAGTCGGGGTGGTTAAGTCTTTTTTTTTTTTTGCTATTGCGAGAATAGTCTTTTCTCTACAAATATACCCAGGATAATAGCATACTCAATAATAATACTGACGATAAAAACACACTCTAATAGACAGAGTTTATTTCCACAACAACCCGTATTAAAGGACACAAATATGCCTTCAGAAGTTGTAATACTAATAATGCCATTTTTTATCACGCCAGCCAAAATAATCATGCTATAGATTGGGAATCAAGTAAGGTACTTTATAACTGTAATAATTATGTCAAAAGAAAAATAATACATAGAATCTGTATGTATAGAACAAGAAGATAATTTTAATTTGTGCGAAAGTACTTATAAGTTGGACCATTTAATGAGATTCTTGGTCAAAAAATCCCTTACGGAGTCGGATGAACGGGTTCTAACCTAAGTGTGAATTTTTTAAAGGTCTCTGGATTGTTTCCTTACTCGCTTTTGGTTCATTTGTTTTTTTTTTTTTTTGGTAAAATGTAAATGGAATAACAAACGTAAATGTAATAATGGAAGTAATAAATGTGGAAATAAATATAAATACAATAAATGTAATAATAAAGGTAATAAATTAAATGTAATAATTAGGTTAAAGGTAATAATAATAAATGTTAAAAAATGTAAATGCAATAATAAATGCAGTAATTATGTCAAAATAATAGAATCTGTATGTATAGAACACGAAGATAGTTTTAATTTGTGCGAATGTACTTATAAGTGGGACCCTTTAATAAAAATGCCCTTCTGGGGTCGGGGGAACGGAATCTAGCCTAGGTACGAATTTCTTAATGGTCTCTGGATTGTTTCCTTCTCGCCCTTCTCATTCGTTTTTCGGTTTATAATTTCTGTACAATTAACAACAATGTAATAATCAATGTAATAATAAATTTATAATTTCTGTAATAAATAATAATGCAATATTAAATATAATAAATTTAATAAATGTAATAATTATGTAAAGAAAAATAATAGAATCTGTATGTATAGAACAAGAAGATAGTTTTAAATTTGTGCGAATGTACTTATAAGCGGGTCCCTTTAATAAAAATGCCCTTCCAGTGTCGGGAGAATGGGATCTAACCTAGGTGCGAATTTCTTAATGGTCCCTGGACTGTTTTCCCTCTTGTTTTTGGTTCATTCGTTTTTCTGTATCCACCCGAAGAGGATGCCAGTGGGCATCGAAACTGTTGTGGAAATAAACTCTGTCTATCAGAGTGGGTTTTTATTATCATATTTTGACCTTCACGTAGAAAAAAGTGAAGTTTTTGCATTTAATAATACTGACGGCAGATGTTGGTAAATAATTGTTACTGGTTACAGTATTTGTAAATGGTTATTCTGGTTATCATCTGAAAATTTTTAAAAACGACTCAATTGTTCATTCCATTTAGGGGCTTGAAGTCCGGGTAGGATGGTCACCGGTTTCATGGCGGAATTCAAGATTTTTATAGTAGGTTTGAATTTAGTTTCAAACAGAAAGGGGTACGAGTTGTTAGTTGTAATCTCAATATTATAAAGGGAACAATTTTACTCATATTTACGTCTTAAATTATACGGAGCTGTTGGTGGTCGTGTAGATGTTTGTGTCTGTGTGCAGAGTAGTCGGCTTCGCTTAGGTGGTAGTGGGGTCGAACATTAAGCTCTAATTTTGAGTATGTTCGTTTTTTTCGTGGTTGATGCATTTGCGGCCGGCATGTAGGGTCCGTGCGTCGATCATCAATCGGTGGGGGTGGTGACGGAGGAGATGGTGGAGTTGGAGGAGATGGTGGAGTTCCACTGAGTGATCCTCTAGAAGGGGTTTCTCCAGGATCTGGTTCCGATGAGACTCTCGGTTCTGGGACCTCTTCTTGTTCAGAGATTGGCTCGAGTACTGGTGGTATTATGAGGTACCAATCTTCGTCACGGATAGTGGTTTCTGCGGTGACCACTTCGGTTTTGTGGTCCCTGCTGGGTTTGTTAATACCTTGATCTTTTGAGGGATAGGTGGCTCAAACGCCTGGCAGATGTTTTTTGGAAAGGTGTTGTTCGGTAGCTATCTTCAAATTATCAGGGTGAATGATCTTTAGTTTGGAATGGTCTCGGAGGTCGAGGATTTCGTAACGGTTCTTTCCGAGGTTTTTCATAATCCGATATGGGCCATCCCATTTTGGGTATAATTTGCGATGAGCACTTGGCGGTTTCACGCTCTTTACGTAGCATTGCATACCGACGATTATAGTCCGTTGACGGGGATGACGCCTATGTTGCTCTTGCTCCATCGTTGGTCGAGGGCATATCGGATTATGTCAAAAATTTTGAAAGGTCGTTCAACTAGTTGCTGATTTGCTTCTGCCATCTCGGAAGGTGTTAGAACTGCCGGGTCGATTTGGTCAAGCAAATCAAAAGGTAGCCGTTTGTCGTAGTGATATAGGCGAAATGAGGGGTGTCCCCGATGGACACGTTATAGCCGTTGTTGATGGCTGTTTGCACCATGGGGAGGGAATCATCCCATGTACGGGAAGATGCATCGACAATATGGCGGAGGGCTTCTAAGATCTTCTGATTGTGTCTTTCCACTAAGCCGTTTGCCTGCGGATGGTATGCCACAATGTGTGTTTTTAATTTTACACATGTTACAGAGTGACTCGAACAGTTTGGAAGTGAAACTAAGGGCGTTATCCGAAAATAGAACGGGGGGAGTAGGATGGTTTTGGATGACACGTTCCACTAGGGCTTTTGCCACAGTTTCCGAGGTCTGTTTTGGAATGGCAACTACTTCGCTGTAACGCGAGAAATGGTCCGTAAACACAATGATGTACTGGTTTCCTTTTGATGTTTTGGGGAATGGTCCTAGTATGTCCATTCCAGTTCTTTGCCAGGGCCGTTGGCATACTGGATATTTATGCATGGGAGCTGTGGACGGTACGTTGCCTTTATGTTTTAAACAAGACGGGCATTCAGCGATGTATTCATGTAACTTTTTGTTCATTTCGGGAAAATGGTATCGCTCCAAAAAACTCTTGATGGTGTGATCCGGCCCCATATGGCCATACAAAAGTGAGTCGTGACAATGCCCGATGGCTATATCTACGAGATCCTTTGGTATTTCCACGAGGTCGTTTCCATCTTCGTTCCTAAAATGTACGAACCCATCTTTTAGGTTGTATTATTCTTTTACCTTCGATGGTTCCTTTTGTTCCAGACGAGCCCGAAGGTTCTGGATGTGTTGGTCCTGTTGTTGGGAGTATTGCAGGCATTCGCAGTCGAACACAGGGGGAGTTTCTATCTTATTCACTTGGATGTCGGGCTTGAGTCTCGACAATCTGTCTGAAATAATTTGAAGTTTTCCTGGTTTGTATACGATTTTTGCCGTAAAGTCCTGAATCAAGAGAGCCCATCTACTAAACCGTCCTTCAAGTAACTTGTCCTTGAAGAGATACGTGAGTGGCTTATGGTCAGTTTTGATGGTTACATTGTAGCCGTAGACGATATTTCGGAATTTTTTCAAAGCCCACTATACCGCTAGGGCCACTGGGTCCGTAGTGGAATAATTCCGGCCAGATAGAAGCTGACTGGCATAATCAATGGGTAATTCCATACCATCTACAGTACGTCCTGTAATAGGACGGCACCTAGTCCATAGGACTGGTTTGGTGTAATACGGGATATTGGAGGATGGGATGACAAGTTAGTTTACCGGTTAAAGTTTCAAAAGCATGTTGGTGATCAGATTCCTAATTAAATTTAGCATTTTTCTGGAACAAATTGCTAATGGGTTTAGCAATGTTCGAAAATTGGGGGATAAAATTTCGATAGAATCGGATGGTTTTAGGTACAGGGTACCTTTCCAGTGCTTTAAGTTTGGCTGGATCAGGTTTAATTCCAGTGGATGATAGTAGAAATCCTAAGTATACCAGGGATTCCTGTAAGAAGTTGCATTTTGCAAGTTTCAGTTTAAGGTGTGCTTTTCTCAAACGTGATAGCACATTCTGAAGACGTTGAAAGTGTCTCGTCAAGATAGACGAGAGCTTCGACACTTAATAGGTCGGAAAGGACTGCATTCATCAACCTAGAGAAATTAGCAGGCCCATTTCGGACTCCGAAAGGTAAAACCTGGAATTCGTAATGGCCTCGGTTAGTGGAGAAAGCAGTCAATGCCCGAGATTCGACACTGACCTCCATTTGCCAATAACCGGATGCTAAATCGAGGGATGAAAAGAAGTTAGCTCTCCCTACGTTCAGAATTGTTTCCTGCATGTTTGGAATAGGGAAACGGTCTGGGATGGTAATGTGGTTTAGGCGTCTAAAATCTACACAAGGGCGAGATGTTCCGTCCATTTTGGAAACAAGAATCATAGGAGCGGACCAGGGACTAGCTGAAGGCTGAATGACATCCTGCTCCAACATGTCCTTGATGTGTTCCTCAATAGTTACTAATTGGGAATGTGAAATCCTATAGGGAGGAATGAAGATGGGTTTGTAATTGGGTTCCAGCTTGATTTCGAAAGGGACCAAATTAGTTCGGCCCAGAGGATCTCCCTTTAGGGCAATCACATCTCTATTTCTTATCAGGAAATCGAGAAGTGATTCCAGTAGTTTGGGATCCTGTAAGGCTGGTGACTCCTGAAGGGAGTGCTCCAGACATTTCTTAAATTCTTTTTTTAATGCTGAAGGGTTTAACTCTAAGGAATTGGAAACATGATTGATAGTACTGATAGGAAAATCTGAATTTATTTCTACTGGGGAAACAGTTCCTATTCTCTAATTTGAAGTTAATTCAATAGGGCTTTTTCCTTTGTTTAAACAAACAACAGGGATAACTGAATTCTGACTATGACTAAGAACTTGGGCAATAAGAACATCTCTCTTGAAGTTGCTTTTCTCTGTAATAAGAGTACGATCTGACTCTAATAGTTTTCCTTGACCGTTTACTACTCTTGCTAGGAAACAAACCTTCTCATAAGGTGCTACTGTTATATGATCTGTAGGGCATATGAAAAATTGTGAATCTGACTCTGGTTCGACGACTAAAATTTGCCTTATTGGCTGAAAAATCGTTTCAGTTGGATTTCGAATCTCAACTGCTGAGTTAATTGAAACTGGCTGAACTGAAACTGGCTGACTGGAAACTGACTGACTGGAAACTGACTAACTGTGTTGATCCTACTGGATTCAATAACTGGAATTAATTACTCTAGGGACTGATTTCTGGGGGCGGTTGTCCCTCTGGATGCAACTGACTGGCTTGAACTGCTATAAACTGGAGTGGGTTTCCTATTTCTTTCGGAAATCCGAACTAAACTGATTCTGTTAGCCTTAAGCTGTCTATTATTCTCATGGAGAGGGTGTGTCCTATTTCTACATTTAACTAATTTTCCGGCTGGGTAAATTTCCCATTGATTCTGGTTGAAGAAATCCATACCTAGTAAAATATGTCTGAAAGGTGGCGACTGCGTCCACAATACAACATTTTGCGGGATATACCGCGTTACCAACTTCTAAATATAATTCAATTTCTCCATATGTAGGTATGGGTGTGCCTGTAACTCCTCTGAGTTGGCAGGAAGGTGTCTTAATTTCATATTTATAATTTGTACTCTCTAGTAACTCATCTTAACATTGTTTCTTAATTAATGTCGCATGTGCTCCTGTATCTAGAAGAGCGGTTAAAGCTCGGTTATTTGTGCTGCAATTTATTATTAAATCTAGTAGGTTCGCACCTATTATCCTGATGGGTAGTTCACGTGTGTACAGTATTTGGGTTTATTACTACTAATTAGGAGGGAGGAGGCTGAACTGCTGCCTCCGAAGTGGGATCTAAAAAAGAACTTGAATTGACTTCTATGAGAGGAACTGAGTCATATGCTACGGGACCCTATACACTGGAGGGTCTTCTTGAAAAGTGTACTCTGGGGAAACTGATTCTTCAACGGGTACTTCTACGTACCGAACCATCCGACTTGCTGATTATATTGGGGTCTGGACATTGGGTAATACTGTGGTTGACCTTGTGGTCGTGATCTTTTTGGTGGGTGGGTGGTTCTGTTGAGGCTGGGAACTAACTGGTTTCTGCGAATTGGAGGGCTCTTGGGAACGTTGATGATTTGATCTCTGGAAGTGGGGCCTGTACCCTACAGGGGCTCTGTCACCACATTTTTGTCGGTCGCCACGGCGATGACCATGTTCATGACAGTGGAAGCAATAAGGGGGATAATTGCACTGACTCATCATGTGCCCAAAACTATCGCAATTAAAACACTGAGGAGGAGGGCGTGCATTCTGGGTTTGTGGGGCTTGTTTCTGAGGTGGTGTTCCCTGCATCGGCCTCGATTTATAGGGTTGTTGTTGTTGTTGTTGTTGCTGCTGCTGAATGTAATGTATGGGGGTCTCTCTACCCTTCTGGTAGTTCTGGCTCGCTAAATCTGGGTAATGTTCCCTTGTTTTATTTATGGTTACACTTACTGGTTTGTCAATATTTAGACTCTTGAAATTTCTTTTTAGGTGCTACGGGTAGGTTTTGGTAAGTGGATGCTGCTACTATTAGGTTTCTTTGCTTTAAAGTGAATGTAATGTCACCTGCATTTTCTGCGGCTCGGAAGGTTTATGTGTTCATGTTCTTCTTACTTCCATTTAGCTTGGAAGACAGATTCTAAAGTGGCCAAAGGTTGTGCAAGTGTTATTTCTTTGGAAAATTCTAATAAGTGTTTTTTTTTAAATTGTCCCAAGTTGTAGCTTCGCTAATGGATGGGACGTATGTAACTGTATCATGGGCATTCCCCTCTTTAGGGTCAATAAACCTTTTAGCTTCCCTAATCTTTATATCATCATTTGTGATGTTTTCGCGTAAGAAATGCTGTTCTAAAAACTCAATCCAAGGTCTTACGCGCGGTTCAACAAAGTTATTATCTATGGTTCCCTTATAAATTAGGACAGTACGGGGAAGGTTTACAAGTCTACCTAAGTTAATGTATGCTGGGGAAGCGGTTTGAGACATGTTAGCTTGTGCTTGATTGCGTGTTTGGAAATATGTTTGAAGGGCGCGAGGTAGGTAGGAAAATGGGTGTCGGGGAATTTTCATTGTCAGAAAGCGCACCGTCTGAATCGCTCATATGTGAAGGTATTGTTAATGTATTCTAATTTGGTCTGCTTGACAGATCTTAATTTATGGAATGATCACTTGAGTGGCTTTCCTAACTACTCTATTTAAGAAATACACAAATAATACACAACAATTTGTCCAACTAGGGAAAAAAAATTTAAAATTGTAAACAGAATAATAAAAAAATGTAAACAAAATTTCACTAGAATGTACGTGAATGTACGGTAATATTATGATTGGTATATTAAATAAAATTATTCTATGCTAATTATAATAGTGGAAATAACTCGGTTTCAATAAAAAGAAATGTATCACTGCTGTATGGAGTGTTCACTGTGTTTTGTGTTGATTCTGGCTTGATACTAATTCTTCTTTCTCTTCGCCCGTTCCCGCCTCTATGCGGGGTCGGCGTTTCTGACCAGCCTCCTCCACACAGCCCGGTCCTGGGCTTCTTCCCCCGACAAACCCTTCTCCCTCAAATCGTCCCTCACCTTCTCCATCCACCTTCGCTTCGGTCTGCCTCTCTTTCTCCTGCCATGCACCTCCATATTCATCGTTCTCTTACCCACATAATCTTCGTCCCCTCTCATCACATGTCCATACCATTTCAGTCTACTTTCTTGTATCTTCCTCGAGATTTCTCCAACCTTTGTTGTGCCCCTTATCCTTTCATTCCTTACTCTATCCAACCTTGTCACTCCGCACATCCATCTCAGCATTCTCATCTCCGTTACATCTAGTCTTTTCTCATGATCTTTCTTTATAGCCCAAGACTCAGCCCCGTACATCATAGCCGGTCTTACCACAGTCTTATACACCTTTCCCTTAACCCTTGCGCCTATTCTTCGGTCACACAACACCCCTGAAACTTTCTTCCAATTTTTCCAACCAGATTGCACTCTGTGTTATTTCTGTGTCCAGCTCACCATCCTCAGCCACTGTCGATCCCAAGTACGTAAACTTACTTACTCTCTTTAACCTCGCTCCCTCTAAACTAATTTCTGAGTCTTGATTTTCGTAGAACCTCAGGTACTCCGTTTTCTTTCTGCTGATTTTCAACCCTCTTTCTTCAAAAGCCCTCCTCCATTCCTCCAATTTTCTTTCTACTACTTCTCTCCTGTTGCTGCACAGAACAATATCGTCTGCAAAGAGCATACACCAAGGGGATTGATCTTTTATCCCCTGGGCCAACACATCCATAATCAAAACAAAAAGGTACGGGCTCAAAGAAGATCCCTGATGTAGACCAACCCTCACGGGGAACCATTGCGTTACACCTACACTACTCCTAACCTGGGTCCTTGCTCCTTCATACATACTTTGCACCAACCTAACGTACTTCTCCGGCACACCTTTCTCTCTCATACACCTCCAAACCTCCTGGCGTGGCACTCTATCATATGCTTTCTCTAGGTCGATGAAAACCATGTGCAGTCCCTTTTGTCGCTCCCGGTGTTTCTCCATCAACTGTTAATTATACTGACTTCTCAAATGTTTAGTAATTAATTTGAAAAAAAGGGTCTGTACTAACTTATATTGAATTTCTTACTGACATCATTATTATTTAATGCTGATCTGTTTTTTGTTTTTTATTCTCAATAGGCTGATTTACTTTGCAAAACATTTAAAGACAAAACAAATATTTTGATGTAGCAATGTCTAGACTGATAAGTAAGAGAAAGCCATATTTTTATTTTAAACCGCATATTGACAGATCTGATGTTGTCATGATCTGCCGAGTTAACTAAAAATGGAAATTGAAATATGCCTTCCATCACGAATTACAATCAAACATGCACACGAGCAAAAATTAAATGCTTAAGATTCAAAACGTTAAGCAGGATCATGACTTCATCTTTTACAACGAAGAGAGAATGTATACAAGAAATAAACACTGCAGAATTTAGCAAGATTACTAAATCTAAAAAAATGATTAAGTAGTTTACAAAGAAATAATTCACCAATTATAAAAGAGAAAGCAAATAAAAAATGTATCCAAAATTATGTCAGCGTTATGCGATTTTGGACTTTATACTAAATGATTAAGTAGTTTAAAAAGGAATAATTCACCAATTATAAAATAGAAAGCAAATCAAAAATTTATCCAAACTCGTGTCAACGTTATACGATTTTGGACTTTATATGTCAAAATGAATATATGAATAAGAATATAGGGATTACATAAATACGTACACGACGTATACGAATGAGCATAAGAATTATATGAATGAATATAAGAACTATATGAATGTAGGAATTATTCATTGCTCATTTTTACACACACACACACACACACACATATATATATATATATATATATATAATATATATATATATAAAATTTACTTTACATAATCTTTTTTCTGTATGATTTAAACCCTTTTAAAGTTGATTAAAAGTGTCGCATATCTCTATAATAATTACATATAAATGTGAAATATACAGGGTGCACATAAAGTCAGGATCTATTTTTGTGAAGCACTTGGAAATTATATGGAATTCAATCGTAAAATGATAAAGTGGTAACATTTATTAAATAATTAAGAGTAGGATTCGACGTGACGCCCATCAGTATCCCTGCACAGCTCAAATCGTTCCGCAGCATTTCTAAACACATTCTGGAGCATTTGCGGGGTTATGTTATCTGCAGCAGTTCGTATACGTGTACGTAAGTTTTCAAGACTCGTAATCTTCGTCTGATAGACGTGCGATTTGATAAAGCCCCATGCAAAGAAATCTAAAGGGGTTAAATCTGGTGATCTCGCTGGCCAAGGTCTGTTGCTTCCGCGTCCGATCCAGCGATTTGGAAAACGTCCATTTAGATAATCCTGAACAATTTTGGCATAGTGAAAAGGAGCACCATCATGTTGATACTAACAATCTTATCCCCGTCGTCTATCAACATGATGGTGCTCCTTGTCACTATGCCAAAATTGTTCAGGATTATCTAAATGGACGTTTTCCAAATCGCTGGATCGGACGCGGAAGCAACAGACCTTGGCCAGCGAGATCACCAGATTTAACCCCTTTAGATTTCTTTGCATGGGGCTTTATCAAATCGCACGTCTATCAGACGAAGATTACGAGTCTTGAAAACTTACGTACACGTATACGAACTGCTGCAGATAACATAACCCCGCAAATGCTCCAGAATGTGTTTAGAAATGCTGCGGAACGATTTCAGCTGTGCAGGGATACTGATGGGCGTCACGTCGAATCCTACTCTTAATTATTTAATTAATGTTACCACTTTATCATTTTATGATTGAATTCCATATAATTTCCAAGTGCTTCACAAAAATAGATCCTGACTTTATGTACACCCTGTACAACGATTAACTTATTTCACAAAAAATAAATTGTGAATGTAAACAAAAGCTTTGCCTGCAAGACTCACCTCTGTAAAGCGGCCGAATTAAAAGCAAACACGATCTCATTTGATTGTCCGACCATAATTCTAGTTTATGAAGACAAGCACTATATTTATGTTACATTTTATTAGCCGTGTCAAAGGTGGTTTACTTAATGCATATTAGAATTACACACACACACACACACATACACATACACACACATATGTATAAATGTATAATTGTATATATTAAGAAGCCTTGTTAACTAAGATTTAAATCTAAAACGCTGAAGAAGTAAATTCTTGACAAACTATGAGCAAACAATAAATTCATATTTTACGATTTCATATAAATTAAAAAAAAAATCATGTCTTTAATTCAGTTGCTATGTTATAATTTATTTTAGATGCCCAAATAAACTTTTATTTATTATTCATTAATAATTATAATTACATCTGAATACACTCGAATTGAAAATAATGACTGAGGCCATTGTAAAAGATTTTAAAAACCTAACCGATAAGATTAAAAAATGACTGACATCGGAATGGGTGTAGGAATTCTCTCAAGAATGCATGCTTGTCGTTGTAACTTAAGTAAAGCTACTAACATAAATAATAAAGTTAAACGTCTTTGCGAGAGTCAAGGAATAAAGTTTGTCGATCTTTGGCCTACATTTTTCATAGCGGAGAATACTTTGGTTGGGATGGGATTTATTTTAATCAAAAGGGGAAGAAGAAATATGGCGATCTTCTGAACATTAATTTGCATAATTGTTTTAAATTAGGACCCCCGAACCAGTAATCGATCCTACTCCACCAGTAGCTAGTCCCAGAGATGGGCACAAAATACTTTAAATGTAATTAAATACTAAATACATTACTTCCTTAAAAAAGTATTTAAATACCAAATACATTAAATATTTTCAAAATGTACAGAGTGTCCATAAATGTTTACCCTGAAAACAGTATGCTCTCATGTTTTAATGACGAATCTTACATCCGTTTTCTTTTTACAGGTGATCTCGTACACGCATAGAGTATCTCTGCTAGTGTGTTTCGTCTACCGCATTCGCCGCTAGGAGCGCTGTAGTAGCTGTTCAGTTAAGATGGCGTCTGTGACAGAGAAGGCACAATGTGTTGTGTGGCTTGCAGAAACAAAATCTCCTGTCAGTGTTCAGCGAAGGTTCAGAACAAAGTATGGAAAGAATCCACCTGATGTGAAGTTAATTAAGTCGTGGATGAAAAAATTCTTGGAAACTGGAAACGTGGAAAAGGGAAAGAGCAGTGGTAGACCATCAGTTTCCGATGGGACGGTGGAAAACATTCAAACTGTCATCTTCCAACAAGATGGGGCACCCCCTCATTGGGCGCATGTTGTTCGTGAAACTCTCGACGCAACATTTCCAAATCGATGGATTGGCAGGGACGGGCCAATCCCATGGCCTCCAAGATCACCAGACATTACCCCGCTGGATTTTTTTCTCTGGGGTCATGTTAAAGATTTGGTTTATGCAACAGTTGTTCCAGATATCAGGACATTGCGAGAACGCATTACGGATGCAATTGCAACAGTTAACCCACAAATGTTGGAAAATGTGTGGCGTGAGTGTGAATATCGCTTAGACATTTTACGTGCCACTAGGGGTGCACATGTGGAAGCTTATGAAGTTCATTAACTATGTATCAAAACTTTGTATGTTTATCTACTTATGATTAAAACTGTTTGAATACGAGTGTTTATTTAAAAGTTATAGCATGCTTTAATCAGGGTAATCATTTATGGACACCCTATATTTAAATACTAAATACATTACAAAAAATGTATTTAAATACATTTCAAATACATTTTTAAATACTTATCCAACTATATCAGGCCAGAATTTTTTCTAAAACCTATCTCTTGGTAACATTAGTTTATTGATATTATCATCTATTAGACTTTATAAACATATATGCATAACTCATAAGTAGGGCAATTTTTTATTGACATAAAAACAAAAACAAAATTGACTTTATTTTCCTCCAAAATTGACTTTATTGACCTAATAAATATGTACCATTAAATGTCTAATTTGACTTATTGTAAAGCAATTTTCGTGATTACAAACTATTAGTTGCGTAATTTTAGTGATAAATTGTATAATCTATTTATAGATTGATACATAAAACTAATATATATACAACACTCCACATGGAGTCAGTTAGCATCTTTAAATACAATTATTCCACATTTGCATTATACAACACCACAATATAGTTTTTAACATTTTTGGATTTGAAGTTTCTGTCTTTGGCTAGGAGTTTTCGAAGAATTGAAAAGCTTCTTTCGACTGATGCTGAGGTAGGTTGACAGTTTTTTAGTAGAAAGTATAATGATGGAGATATAGCATTCCTGGTCATCAAAATTATATCCTTGATACCGTATCATTTGTTTGCAAACGCTTTTTGATATAATTTTTTATATTAACATAATCTTCTTCAAAATATATGGTATTGACCGCTTCGTATGCTTCTTTGATAGTAAAATCTGTGCTCTCCATTTTTTCTAAAAGAGAACAAATGAAGAGTACTGTTCTTGCAACTGTAAGAGCTGAAAACCTAACCCATCTGATTTGATGCCAGCTTTTGCTCTTTTAACAAGGATCCCGTTGCCCTCGAATCCTTCCACAATCTGTCTTACTTTTGGAAGATGCTTTGCATAATAAAACGCTGCATTCAACCAACTGGCCCATCTAGTAACAATTGGATCAGGTGGCTTAGATGATTTGAAAGATTTTGTATTTTGTTTCAGGGCGCAAATTGTTATCTGACAGTTGAGGCTAAGAAATGTATTTGCGAAATGTATTTAAAAATATGTATTTTCAAATAACAAATACTCTTTCAAAGTATTTAAATATGTATTTAAATACACACCGAAAAAAGTATTTATAAATACAAGTATTACAATACAAATTTATTTAAATAGTATTTAAATACTGCCCATCTCTACCTAGGCCTACTTCCTCAGTAGTTAATCCTAATCCATCAGTAGTTAATACTACTAGTGCATTGTCTGACCAAGTCTCCCCTTAGCGTTAATTGATTTATCTGCTTCTGGATACGACTCGGGTCAAATAGGAGAAACATTAACTTAAATGCTCTTAAAACTGTGCTATTCAATGTTAGGTCAATTAGAAAAAAACTAAACTGATGGAATTTATAGCGCTAGTCAAAACTGAAAATTTGATATCATAGGAATAACTGAATCCTGGATTCATTCTGAATCAAGAGACTTTGTAAAAGAATTTGAAATGCTAGATTACAAAACGTTTCTCAAAGATAGAAATGGAAGCGAAGAAGGAGCAGTACTTTTATATGCTCGTGATTGCCTCCACTTGGTAAATACTGTAGTAATACTGTTTCTGCTTATGAAATGTTAGGAATTGAACTAAATTTGAACAATAAAACAGTGCAGCTATTTCTAGTATATAGGCCTTCTCACTACCCCTTTGATAAGGATATAAATTTTACAGTCAATTAAGCAGATCAGTGAATAATAAGATCAGTGTAATTTTTTGTGATTTTAACTGCGGTAATATAAAATGGGAAAGCAAAACAGCTGATGCTCAGGGCTCAAGACCATTGGAATTTGCAGATGATGAATTGTTAAGTCAATGGGCTGGCGGTTCTACTGGAGATAATAGTCAACTAGATCTCAAATTCACGAGCGAAGATGATCTAGTCTCTAAAGTGACTACTGGTGAAAACTTTGAGTAACAGCGATCACAATTTGATTAGGTTTGACTTCAGGGTTCCAATTAGTGCTCGAGAAAAGACGCACAAAAGGTTGGATTTCTCTAGGGCAAATTTTGGAAATTTTGAGAATAGTTTAGACCAGGGGTGGGGAACCTTTTTTCATTGGAAGGCCACATTTCATTTAACCAAGACCCTATTAGGCCGCATTTCATTTAACCAAGACCCTATTAGGCCGCATGCTGAGTATTTAACATATACAGTACAACAAAATGTCATATTTTAGTCTACAATCTACATATTTACTAATTTTAAATCAAACTTGATAATACGTGAGGGTTTTTATAATAAATACAAAATTCAGCAAGTGCATTTTTTTTTTGGGGGGGGGAATAATTGACAATAGAACTAATATTAAGTGAAAAATGATATTAAGTGAAATGATGTTAATATTTCCTATTGTTCAAGCCATAAAGAAGGCTTGTATGTGTAAGAAGCAGTGAAGCTGAAACCATGATCTAATGAAATAGCCTAAAGCCCTAAAAGGGTATCAGTTGCTGTCCATTATCGTACGGTATGAATTCTGAATGTCAAGTAGGCAGAAGGCCGCAACTAGTACCCCAAAAGGCCGCATGCGGCCTTAAGGCCGCAGGTTCCCCACCCCTGGTTTAGACACTTGAAGTTCTAATAAGTGATGATGCCAGTGTCACCTGGAGCTCATATAAGGATCGATTTAGAATATTACAGGACACTTTTGTACCCACTAAAATAGTTTCCTCCTTGTCAACCAAGACGCCGAAATGGTTTAACACTGAAATTAGCAGTTATTACAGAAAGCACTGAAGTCACATTCCAACCAGACTAATTCAGAAAATTATATAAACTTACGTCGGAGGGTTAAATCCTTAGTTAGATCAGCTAAACGTGATGAAGAAGTTAGAGTTCCCTCACTCTGTAAAGTTAACTCTCAGGGGATTTTTGCCCATGTTAATAGCAGGAAGCCAATTAAAAATTCCCTCGATCCTCTAAAAGATAGAAATGGCATACTGAAATTTAATGATAGATAGATAGATAGATAGAATAACCTTTATTAATAATAATAAAATAAATATATTTTTCAATTTACAATGACATGAATAATTGTGAAGCTCGACTATTTATTTTATTTAATTTGGCCCTTAAGCTTTAGGCTTTACTGGGCTCTTATTCAAAATAAGCAGCTAGTTGTTATATACGAGTAGATACAAGTAATACGCTAAATGAGTTTTTCGTTACAGTTTTCACGGTAGAAGACTTAACTGAGGTACCAAACCCACGATTACGTATGACGGTGACTATCCCTTAGAGACCATAATTTTTACGATAGATGAGTGCAGGAACTAATTGACAAGATGAGTAAGTGGGCTACAAATCACCCGGTCCCGACTTATTTCTTTCAAGGGTATTGAAAGAGGTTAGCCACAATTTTGCTGATGATTTAGTAACCATATTAAAAAAAATCATTCGAATTAGGGAAAGTTCCAACCGACCAGAAATTAGCAAATGTAACATCAATCTTTAAAAACGGGGATAGGCAAAATCCGTGTAATTGCCGCTCAATCAATTTAACGTCAATTGTTGGCAATCCATTATTACAGAACGTATCGTGTATCACCTTGAATCAAACAATTTATTTTTTTATTCTCAACATGGATTCAGGCGGTATAGATCTTGTTTAACAAACCTGTCAGAATTTTTTCATAATATGTATATTGTATACTTTATACAATTCAACTAGAGCAATAGATACAGTGGATCTTGACTTTCAAGAATCCTTTGACAAAGTCCCTCACGTGAGATTGATGACCGAAGTTAGAGGAGTAGGAATTACCTGGCTCGTTTCCAAGTGAATTGAAGATTGGTTAAGAGATAGAAAGCAGAGAGTGGTTATAAATGGAGTGGCTTCGGAGTGGGTCTCCGTCACCAGTGGGGTTCCACAGGGTTCCGTCCTGGGTCCTTTACTTTTTAACATCTATATTAATGAAATAAACGTTGGGCTCCTAAATACATCTCCTAAATTTGCAGACGATACCAAATTAGGAAATAGTGTAAGTAATGAGGAGAGCGTAAAAATGTTTCAGAATGATCTTGATAGGTTGGATGAATGGTCTGGTATTTGGCAGATTTGAAAGATTTGAAATCTTTCTGTACGAATAAATGTTGGGCTCCTAAATACACCTCCTAAATTTGTAGACGATATCAAATTAGGAAATAGTGTAAGTAATGAGGAGGGCGTAAAACCGTTTCAGAATGATCTTGATAGGCTGGATGAATGGTCTGGTATTTGGCAGATTTGAAAGATTGGGTGGGTGGGCAGTTGCACACGTACAGGAAGACTTCACCCACCTACTTAAATAAAATAAGAGCATATATATGAGTATATATGAGCATATGAGTATACGAGTATACACATCAACATATACATTTGATTTGATTTGTGTTATCTGTGATCAAATAAAAACACAAAAAACTATTTTAACCCTTTCACTAAAATTGTCTTAGAAGTAGCCCTGAAAAGGCCACGAACTTGATCCTGTCAATGAAACCGCAAAACTACCACTGAAGATTAGAATGCTTAAATCTGTTTACCTTTGAGACCAGGAGGCTACAGGGTCAGCTTATTCAAGTTTTCAAGATGCTCAATGGAATAGACAGGTAAATTATTCTCATTTAATACAAATCTGACAAGAAATAATAGTTTTCAATTGGAACTTAAAACATTTAGTACCTCTATCTGTTTTTTTTCCTCCTATAAAATAGCTAATATCTGAAACCAACTTCCCTCGGAGGTTGTTTCAAGCCAAAGTGTAAACATGTTTAAAAATAGGCTGGACAAAGTTCTGAATACATTCAGGGTTAAGACTGTCCTCACATATAATATAATTTAAGAAAATAGTATTATAACGTAACCCTGCAGGAGTTTGAGTGAACATTTTCTCCAACACTTAATTCGCCTCCCACTTTAGAGAGATGTTGCTGGTTGATTGTGCCCCACATAGCATGATCAACCATCTAGCAACTCATTTTTTTCATCACTTGTATCATAAACACCTCTAAATGGGAGACTCTTGAATGAATTCGCGGTTGGAACAACGGGTGATCACCCACGAAACACTTTCATTCTCCATAAGGGACAAGCACATGGGGATAGATACAGGGATTTCC
Organism: Bathynomus jamesi; assembly: GCA_023014485.1. Classification (NCBI taxonomy): domain Eukaryota; kingdom Metazoa; phylum Arthropoda; class Malacostraca; order Isopoda; family Cirolanidae; genus Bathynomus; species Bathynomus jamesi. The sequence continues at coordinate 650,199 of JAJOZX010000824.1, read as the reverse complement.
CACTGATATTGCTTGCCGGCAAGCGATTTTTTCTACTCTCGTGGCGGCACAACACCGCGAAGTATGAACGACTTAATATATCACTTGCTCCATAAACACCTTTCACGGCGGGAAACCCAATTTGAAACTTGTCGACATTCAAAGAGTAGAAACGTATAATTTCATAACGAGCAAAAAAAAAAAGTGGATGACGTGGATTAATTAGGTGATGTGGAATTGCGTTTCTACCGTCACGATGTTTTTGACGGGTGAAGGTATGGTGTGGAAAATCTGATTTCTGTTCTTAATTCCTGTTTTCACCCCTTTCCTGTAGAAGTATTTCATTACTTTGCCGGCGTGATAGGTTTGCGCGTACATGGGTGTAGACATGGAGCGTTTAACTTTTACCTCTCTCTTAATCCTTTTGGGGCTAGTCTAAAGTGGGTCATGGGGTCTTTGTTGGACCGATACCTCGATAAATAGAGCTGTAAATACAGGGTGTTTCAAAAGTTCGGAATCCTATGAAATATTTTTTATGTCTATATATATGTAGCAGCATAATGAAAATTCCTTTTCCTCGCCTCCCTCACATGGCTGTAAAATTCCAAACACATGGGCAAGAACAGACCACAAAGGAACGATTATTTTACTTTTGTTTCTCGAAAGTGCCCGCCAAATTTGTAGTGTCATCGAGCCTATAAAAGCGCCAATCTACTTCAAATCACTCTGGCTCTCATTCTCACTTGCCCATTGTTCAGGCCTCACTCAGCACCCACTCTTCATCTCCAATCTCCGTCATGAACTCCACCTGCTCTCCAGCCTTCGTCGGAGAGAGGCCCGCCGTCCTTCAAAACTCCATTCAAGCATACACGAAGTTAATCATCTCCGTTGAGGTCCACTACTATTTCAGCCCCCTGGAAGCAACATCACTTCTGCAAGATGCAAATGACGCCATCCGTCCGCCTTCACCTCACTCAACATTCATTCAATTCGACCTGCGAAGCTTCAGTTCCTTCCACCAAGATCTTATCACGCAGTCTGGCTTGTAGGCCCTTCCATTTTCAGGGTTATCTTCTTCATCAAAATCTCAGGTCTGTAAACCTCACGCAGGCTACCAGCACTTGACCTAAAGTGTTTTATTACATCGTGATAGGCTATTCGTTTTCAACGCCTATAACTTCAACAAGCTCCGCCTAACCGAATTAGGATCTTCAAAGTGTCCTCAATACCGTTCAGTATAACTCATCATTACGACCACAGTTACACCTGTTCCGTTACTATACCAATATCGTACTTTCATTATCTCAGTTATTATTTGATTAATTACTTATTATTGTGTGTTCATTACCGTATATCTCATTACCTTAATTAGTGTTTCTTGTCATTATTGTATCATTTAACTTCTATCTTGTATAGGAATAATTTCTTGTTGTTAATAATATTTTATTGTAATATTACACAATTGCCGTCTAAATAATTTTTAATCATTGTGAACAAAATAATTCATTTATTTTGCTAATTAAACAAAAAGCTCCAAGTCATTTCTATCTCCTTATTAAATATGGTTCTGGTTGGTTGAAAGGTCAAACTGATGACCCCATAACATTTTATTCCATATATTATAGTGAGCCTACCGTTGGGCCTCTATATATATATATATATATATATATATATATATATATATATATATATATATGATGAATAAAACCACGAAGGAAAGGAAACACAAAATGGTGCTCAAGCGCTTTCGTCTAATGACATCCTCAGGAACACTGAAGTATATAAAAAGGTTAAGCCTATATATAGGTTACAGAAAGAAAAAAAGAAAAAATAAATAACATACATACACACACACACACACACACACATATATATATATAACATACATATCTATATATACAAATACATACATACATACATACATACATACATACATATATATACAATAAACAGAGAAGTAAAAATAATAAAAAATTAAAAATTAAAACCTTAAAGGATTACCAATGAGGCGTACAGATTGTAAGGAAAAATATCGATTTTTAGCACAAGATCAAATGGATTATAAAAATACAAATTTATACTGGAACTCTGCCGGGTTTTAACACAATGCTGCCTATGGTCAGGTTTCGATATATATATAAAAAATAAAAATAAAATGCAAATTAAAAGTTAATCGATTTTAGCACAAGATCAAATGGATTATAAAAATACAAATTTATACTAGAACTCTGTCCGGGTTTTAACACATTGCTGCCTATGGTCAGGTTTCGATATATATAAAAAAAATAAAATGCAAATTAAAAGTTAATAAAGTAGAAGACAAGTTTACCAAAGATTTAATGTTTTACACTTCTTATCTAAATCTGCTTTAAAGGAATTCAACATAACAGGATCGAGTTGAAAAAGACCTTTGCTTATGTTGAAGTTATTTGAAAGTTGGATAATGGCAGACTCAAGAATATTTCTATTAACAATGTTGCTTGAATGGAATAAAACTGAAGCATTATTCCAATCAATACAGTGGGCTAACTCTGACAAATGGACAAAAAGGGCACTGGACAACTGTCCTGTTCTAACGGAATATTGATGCTGTTTTATACGTGTGTGCAAATCCTTTCCCGTCTGACCTATGTAAAAGGAATCACATTGTTTACAACCAATTTTATAGATAATGCCTGAATTATTGGTAGGGCTATTTTTTACTATGATATTTTTCACAATATTGTTATATGAAAATACTACATTAATATCCAAAAGTTTAAGTACATTAGCAATGCCTAAAAAGCCTGGGAAAAATGGAAGTACTAAAATATTTTTTGACAAAGTACGAGTGTTAATATTGACACGATAGAAAGTTCGTTTTGCCTTGTTGAGACAAGATTCCATAAACGCAGATGGATAACACAAATCACTTCCAATACCGTTGATTTTTTCCAATTCGGCATCGATGTATTCCGGACTGGCGATCCTAAGGGCGCGGAGAAACATTGATGAAAATATGGCCTTCTTAATGGGGGTATCATGTCCCGAGTAAAAGTGTACGTAGGACAAATTGTTTGTCGTTTTCCGATAGATACTAAACTTAAAACCTGGGCTTTCCCTATATCCACGCATAATTCAGGCATTATCTATAAAATTGGTTGTAAACAATGTGATTCCTTTTACATAGGTCAGATGGGAAAGGATTTGCACACACGTATAAAACAGCATCAATATTCCGTTAGAACAGGACAGTTGTCCAGTGCCCTTTTTGTCCATTTGTCAGAGTTAGCCCACTGTATTGATTGGAATAATGCTTCAGTTTTATTCCATTCAAGCAACATTGTTAATAGAAATATTCTTGAGTCTGCCATTATCCAACTTTCAAATAACTTCAACATAAGCAAAGGTCTTTTTCAACTCGATCCTGTTATGTTGAATTCCTTTAAAGCAGATTTAGATAAGAAGTGTAAAACATTAAATCTTTGGTAAACTTGTCTTCTACTTTATTAACTTTTAATTTGCATTTTATTTTTTTTATATATATCGAAACCTGACCATAGGCAGCAATGTGTTAAAACCCGGACAGAGTTCTAGTATAAATTTGTATTTTTATAATCCATTTGATCTTGTGCTAAAAATCGATTAACTTTTAATTTGCATTTTATTTTTATTTTTTATATATATATCGAAACCTGACCATAGGCAGCATTGTGTTAAAACCCGGCAGAGTTCCAGTATAAATTTGTATTTTTATAATCCATTTGATCTTGTGCTAAAAATCGATATTTTTCCTTACAATCTGTACGCCTCATTGGTAATCCTTTAAGGTTTTAATTTTTAATTTTTTATTATTTTTACTTCTCTGTTTATTGTATATATATGTATGTATGTATGTATGTATGTATGTATTTGTATATATAGATATGTATGTATATATATATATGTGTGTGTGTGTGTGTGTATGTATGTTATTTATTTTTTCTTTTTTTCTTTCTGTAACCTATATATAGGCTTAACCTTTTTATATACTTCAGTGTTCCTGAGGATGTCATTAGACGAAAGCGCTTGAGCACCATTTTGTGTTTCCTTTCCTTCGTGGTTTTATTCATCATAAATATTTTTCACGTGTTACCTTCGTGATATATATATATATATATATATATATATATATATATATATATATATATATATATATATATAATGCGCCTCGGTGGTGTAGTGGTTAGCGTCGCTGACTACGAATCCATCGGCCCCGGGTTCGAGACCCGACGGCAGCCGGTGCGCAGCAAAACCCAGCTGTTCATCCTTCCACACAATAAAGAAAGTGGTTGGTAGATAAATGGGTACCCTAGGTGGCCTAGTGGTTAAGACGCTGGGCTGCTGATGGGGCGTGGTTCGGATTCCACGTTAAACTGTAGGTCTAAGATGGAGTGAAAAGCTTGACCTTCGTCAGGAAGAACAATTCGGGCGGAAGCTAACCAAAGGTATACATAATTAAAAAATAAATCTTCCTACGATTCCGGACTTTTGAAATAGGAATATTTATTTTTCAATTTTATGTGTATATATATATATAATATAGCGTGAGAGAAAAGTCTTTAAGGATTTTATACATACAACTATTTAATTAACAGCATTATACAGATAAGTGTTCAACTAATAAAACAAATCAAACACAAAGTCTATAAGAATTTTATTCATACAAATATTTTGTTAAATTGTAATTTAATCTTCAAAGAGTTCTCCATCCGCTATCATACATTTGTGGATTCTCCCTGTGAAACTCTTCATTGTTCTTCTGAACAAATCGAATGGGATCCCTTTCAGTTCTTCATTTATTCTGCGGCCAAGGGCATTCACATTTTGATAGATGAAACCAGGAGTGTAGAGTTTGTTATGCAAAGAAGCCTAAAGCCAGAAATCAGAGGGAGTTAAATCTGACTGGCCACTCGATGGGACCACGCCGCCCAAGCCATCTTCCTTCAAGGTTCGTATCCAAAATCTCCCAAGCAACTGCAGAGTAATGTGGCGGTGCTCCATCATGTTAATAAAGCCAATTCCTGCCAACGCTATTAGTAAACTGTGCAAAACTTTGTCTCACCCGGCAATTGCGTTTTTCATCCGTCGTATCTCTCGAATATGTCAAAGGAAACGAGTCCTGAATAACCAATGCACACCCAGAGATGGGCAGTATCTTGTATCTTAAGATACAAAAAGTATCTTAAGATACAAGATACGTATCTGAGATACGTATCTTAGATACTTTATTTTTGGAGGATCTTGAGAAGTATCTAAGATACATTTTGTCATGTAGCTTCTATCCCGGGATACACTTTCAAAGATACTTTCATAAGATACTTTTTAAATAGAGACGCTAATAACTATTCATGAAATATGATCATATCTGACGCACGTTGAAGCAGGCCGGCGATTGCTGTTACATGTTTGTACATGAATACTACCGTTGCGCTGCGCGCACAGTCTCGGCACAGACGTACTCAGGTTTCATCTTGTATCCCGCGGTTTTAACATGTTTTAACATGATTAAAAATCAGAAATTATACATATATTTGCTTATTCCTGCAAATATATTTATTATGAGGAAAACTTTATTTTTTCTTCGTGAGTAGGTAACTGAGCATACCTGTATTAACAATTTATTTGAAATACATAAATTGAAAAAGTGTGGTTTATTTTATTTTTCCATACCTAAACATTTTCAGGATTATTTATACATATTTACTTTGTGCTTTCCTTTTAGTTATATCACTATATGAATACTGAGATATGAAGTACCATTGATTTGGCATTTATTTATATCCAGAAAATATAATAATAAACAATTGAATGAGACAACTCGTGCGCTCATGGCTCACCAGGTGAAACTAAACTCAAATAATTATTCTTTCAAAAGTATCTTGTATCTTAAAAATGTATCTTGTATCTGTAACTTGTATCTGTATCTTGAAGATACAGTTTTTTCGAGTATCTTGTATCTGTATCTCAGATATATTTTTGTTGGGTATCTTGTATCTGTATCTCAGATACAATTTCCAAGTATCTTGCCCATCTCTGTGCACACCCAAACTTTAGTGTAGCCCTTTTAACGGGTTTACCCAATTGTATTTTCGGATTTTTTTTCGCCCAGTAGTTAACGTTGTGTTTGTTTCCTTTACTCATTAACAGAGGCGTATTTAACGTCGGTGCAGGCGGTGCATACACCGACGGGCCCTTGACACGCGGGCCCTTAAGAGCAAAAAAAGTCAATATTAAAATTGAGGGTAGATCGAGCACAATAACAAAAAAAATAAAGCATCAAGTGCGATCGCCTCTTCGTTTACGTAAAAGCTTAGTTAGAAAAAGAAGAAAGGATCGCTTAGCGAGTCATCCCGCCTAGCAAGCGAGCTTCCACTTGTCAGCTGTGTGTGTTTACAATCAAACATTCCCTCGCATGTCATGCACGTACAGTACGTAATTATGATAAATATTTTGCAGCTATTCATATATTTTTTCAACAGTTGGAAATTTTGTGCTATTTTGCTAAATTGTTGAAAAAAGTGTATAGATGTGTTCAGACGGTAACAGCGCCGTGATTCAGATGTCTACCGCTACGTCGTATTTAGACGAGCGAACAGACGCTAAAGAAACCTAACCTAACCTTACCTAACGAGCAGTGATGTAGGTCTCGAGACCCAATTTGCAGATCTCGATCTCGGTCTCCGCTATTTAGATCTCGGTCTCGATCTCGGTCTCGACAGACGCGGTCTCGGTTTTTCTCCCCGAGACCTTTCGAGACCTCTCGAGACCGTAATGAAAAATACATATTATTGGCATACTCATGATGGTGGCTTGGTTGAACAAACACAATTCAGAATGTTTATGAAAGTTTGTAAAAGTAACGGACTCTAGGTATTCACTAATCAGTCACCCTGTTTTGAGTTGCCACGTTTGTCTTGGGGGGGGGGGGGGGGGGGGGTCTGGATTTTTTAGGTTAGCGCTACAAAAAAAATATGCCCCCCCCCCCGCCCCCGTCAGATTAATTTTATTGAAAATGGAAACACTAAATAGAGAATTATATATATTATATAACGGGTGCGGCAAAAATAACGCCCTTTTTAGTTTATTCTCTTTTATTGAAGGAAATAAATCAATTACAGCATTTTAAGCGAAATAATAAGGTTTTTAAGAAAAATACAGCATTTTAAGAAAAATAATAAGTACTTTCTCAGTAAAAACTAAAAAATAACAAAATGATACAATATAAAACTAAAAAATTATACTGTATAAAACTATAAAGATACAATTATTAAAAGGGCGTTACTTTTGCCGCACCCGGGTATATAAGTATATATTATAAGGCCACTCAGTGTTGCCAAACGGCGTGTCAACCTCTGTGGCGTGATAAAAACGATTATCTTCCCATCCAATATATATTTGAAAAATAAAATGCTTCACACAAAAATAATGCAAGAAATACAGCATAAAGAAAACAGTACCGATAAATTCAATACAGCATAGAATAACTCGACAACCCTTCACATCACTTATATTTACAACGTACCGATTCGTAGAACAAATCGCAAATGCCAATTGTAAATGTTAAAAAATGACGTCATCAGTGATGTCACGGCGGAACTTTTATCACGCCACACCTCCCCTTAAGCTGAATTTATTTTGTAAATTTTGTTTCCTAATCAGTTTTTGGCACGTGCTGTTAGTGACAGTGTGTAGTTTAGTTTTGTATTCCATTTTATGAATCTCATATTTTAGTCAACTGCTCTCCAATAAAGTTTTGCCACCAGAAAAGGATAAATTCCCATCACTGGCCAATATTGCCATGACTGTTTTAACAGTGCCTGCCTCTAGTGCTCCAATTGAGCGTGTATTTAGCCATGGAGGCATAATAATGAGGCCCCACAGAAGTCGAACTTCAGCAGATCTTCTGAGCATGCTGATGTTCCTTAAGTGTAATGAGCACCTATCATGTTTTAAATAAATGCACAAGTCAAACTGGGTAGTGGGTACGTTCATTAAACCTTCTGTAACAGATATAAAAGAAGTAAATAAATAAAAAGTACGTGTGTATATATATATATATATATATTCATTTGTTAATTTATAGGCTACACTTTTTGCATTCAACACACTACATCTGAGAAAGTAGTTATTAGTTTATTAATATACTTAACATAGTCTAATTTCCATAGTAGTGTAAAACAAATTGAAAGGGCATGAGCTTGGTCTCGATCTCGATCTCGGTCTCGAATTTTAAGGGTCTCGATCTCGGAAGGTAGATCTCTATCTCGAACCTTTGATCTCGGTCTCGATCTTGGTCTCACAGGATCAGGTCTCGGTCTCGGTCTCAGTCTCAGACTTGGTGGTCTCGACTACATCACTGCTAACGAGTCCTCTGGTTACGCATACCTAGATCATACCAATACTAACCTAGCTGTTGAAAACTGTTATATGTGGTAAGTTTTTGGAAAAAGTGTATCTAATGATAAAATTGTCTTGAGATTACTGTGTGTTGAATAAAATGGGTAGTCCCCGTAATTTGTTGAATGGGTAGTCCCGGTAATTTTGTCTGTTGATAAAACCGTGCTGTTGAAAAAAAGTGTGTTGGAAAAAATGTGGTAGTCCCTCCAATTGCATTTAAACCAAATATTTCTTTATCCAAATATTAAGAAAAATATACATAAAATATTATATTTAATAACAAATTATACGTTATGTTAGATATACTACTTATGTTAGATATACTACTATGTTACTTAATGATTTACAATGATGTTTACTTATGTGTGTTTTAATTTCAGATAATTTCAGTTAAAGTAAATGGGATATGACAAGTGTTTGTAGAATTTTATAGTATGTGCATTTTCATACTGTAGGCAAGATGGAAACTACTACTAAAATTTTTTTTATATTTGTGTTGCTTTCAAAAAAATCTATAACTAATTTGTTGAAATTCAAGTTATATGGAGACAATAAGTTGCTCATACTAGTCATACAGAAGTCCAATTTTTCTGATTCACAATAATATCAGTATAATACAACAGTAAAAATGCATATATATATATATATTCATACATCTTCGTTGGTTTATTGTTTTTCTACTCCTTTGCTTTTAGTTAAGGTTTAATTCGAAGCTAGTGTTTGCATAACCTTACAAAATTCTTTTTTTTTTTAAAAGTGTTCTCTGTCAATGTTAATTTAAATTCATATACATATGGAACATAACAAATTATAAGCCTGATAGGCTTCACATTATGCCCTGCTTCTACATTTGTGCGTTATTTGTATAAAGGGGCCCATACACGCTCAGTGGCACTGCACAGTGCACTGTGTAAACCCGGTTTGCGCATGCCAAGGCCTTTGCCCATACACTACCCATGTGCACTGAGCTACTTTGCTCAGTTGTGCCGTGCTTTCATCGAGTGAAGATGTCAGCTACACTCTTTGAAGACGACCTTATATTGATTGCGTTGACCATTTCAGCAGCTTACATTTCACAGAAAAGCGCCTTCTTTATGAATAATTCGGTGGATGGAGAATGGTATATGTTGGCTCTTGTTGTACAATCCCTTGCATTTGATTACCGTTTATATTGTACTGATTAGTCACAGGTGGGTTATACCAACTAACTTCAGATGTTATCTTACTATGTACATCAAGAGTGTCCATTTCAGTTTTAAAGAGTACCTCTCCTATGAGTTTCTCCGCTATAATTCTGGTCCTATTTGGAATTTTTCTGAGTTTAGCTGCTACGTTTCTTCCAATGGCGTCGAACTCGTCTTCATACCGGGGTGATTCTAATTTGTCTGTAATTAATGACAGAACATTGTCTAGTTTATTCTCAACTGAAGTCTTATTTACTTTCCTTTTTTTTACTGGAGTACAAGCCTGGTTGCTTTCAGATAAGGCAGAACTTGGTCTTGATGGCTCCTCCATCGCAACAACTGAGCGAAAGCTACACGCCTCCCCATACACGCTCAAACAAGACATGTGCATTGCTGGGACTGCGCATGGATTTTCAGGAAGCGACTGAATTGGCACAGTGCACGCGCGGGGCCCGCGCATTTCCACAAACTACCCCCATACACGCACAAATTGAACTGCACAAACCAGTTTGTGCAGTGCACATGCGCATTTTCACTGAGCGTGTATGGGCCCCTTAAGGGTTGTAGAAATAAACGTTTTGTTGTTGTCATTGTTTTTAGTCAATAACATATCTGAGTTACGGGACCCTAAAAGCACCTGCACTAAATACTTTGAGACCTTAAATACGCCCCTGCTCATTAAACCGAAGACACAGTCATCTGAAAAATTGATTTTTTGAAGGAAATCTGGATCATTGTTCAACTTTTGTCTCATTGTTTCAGGAAACTGCAGCCGTCTATCAGAATCATCGTCGTATTTGAGCTGAGAGTAAATGGGTTTGTAATCGTGGTACTACTGTGATTTCAATATTTTTGCTACTGAAAATTTGGAAATACCCAATTCCTGTGCAACTTTTCTCGTTGAAGTTGTTGGATTGATTTGGAAATTGGCGAGGACATTTTCTTTGTTGTTGTTTCCTGTCGCCGTTACTGGCCTTCCACTTCTTGAACGATCTTTTATCAGGCTCCCTGTTTCCAAAAGTTTGAGTTTCCAGTATCGAAGAGTGGTTGCATTTGGTGGTGGTTTATTATATTTTTCTTGAAATAAACGCAAACTTTCTTCACAATTATTATAAGAAATAGCCAACTCACGATGCAAGATACACTTTTTCTTCATTGGTGTATTCCATCCTTAACTGACATGGCGCTGACTGGGGCTAGGGCCTTCCTATTCTAGCTTTGGGTCATTCCTGGCCTTGTATAGTTGCTTTGAAAAGTATTGCATACAATACAATGATATCATTGGAATTTATTTATTATTGACAAGTTATTTGTATGTATAAAATCCTTAGACTTTTTTCCCACCCCCTATATATATATATATATATATATATATATATATATATACAGGGCGTCCCAAAAAAATGTATACACACTTTAACAGCTGATAGCTCAATTGATGTTTCTTTCTTTCCAAGTTAAACCCATTAGAATTAATAATGGCAGTCAGACTAAGCTTTGAACAAAGGAAATTCATTCTAAAATGCTACTGGAAGTGTGAAAACGCAGTTGAAGTGCAAAGACAGTTTAGGAGGGAGTTTCAAACAGATCCACCAACGCGACTTACCATCACTCGAATTAGAGATAAGTTTGAAGCCGATGGAACTGTTCAGAATGTCCACAAGAAGCGTTCCGGAAGACCACGGACATCGACAAGCCCCACAAAGCAAGAAAGAGTACTGGAAACGTATCACCAAAGTCCAAGAAAATCTGTGCGGCAAGCGAGTCGTGAGGTAGGAATTTCAGAATCGTCTGTCCAACGCATTTTGAAGCGCTGTCAATGGAAAAATTACATTCCAAGATTAGTCCATGCTATTAATGAAGATGATCCGGACCGAAGAGTGGAGTATTGCGAGTGGTACTTGGCACGATGTGGATGTGGATTGGACGAAGGGGTTTCGTAGAATACCCTCCGCGTTCACCAGACCTCACACCACTAGACTTTTTTTTATGGGGATACTTAAAAGACAAAGTCTACGCTATAAAACCTGCAACAGTCGCTGAATTGAGAGCAGCCATTGAACGAGAATGCACACAAATACCAAACGAAATGTTTCGTGATGTTTGCGATTCCATTGCTTCGCGTTATCAGCAGTGCCTGGACCAGAACGGACGTCAGTTTGAAAACAGGCGTTGACAAAACAATTAAATAATGTCTGTAGATTCTATTACATTTTGAAAATGAAATGTATTTTAATAAACACTGCCTTTATAATTATTTAAAGTGTGTATACATTTTTTTGGGACGCCCTGTATATATATATATATATATATATATATATATATGTGTGTGTGTGTGTGTAGACATTAAAAATATTTCCTATGATTCCGGACTTTTGAAACACCCTGTATGTTACATAAAATCAAAGCCATATGTTTGAAGTTTTTGTGACGCTCCCAGGTGTGGTTGATGTGCGATCGGCACAAATATATTATATTACTGGTCAATTTATACAACAGTGTTATCTAGTGTACGGTCTCTATGTGTGCATGGCGTAATTGTACAGCTAGCTTATATATTCTCCTTGTTTCCATAAAATTTCCTTGGATACTTTTCCAGGGTCAAGATATTTCCCTCAACCTTTTTCCGTACCGGGAGGGAGCGGAGGGTGGGGAAAGAGCCTTATGCTTTTCTATCCATTGTTTTACTACTGCTAGAATAGGTTAAAAATTAACTAGTTTAATAATAGGAACCTCCCTGAGTGGCCGGAAAGGTCTGTGAGGCTTCCTCTTGTCCTTGTAACTGCTTGTAACTCCTTAACTCGAGAATTTTGTCCAGTTTAAAAATATTACTGTGATGGAATTAAGCATTTCTTCTTTATTACTCGTTTAGGCCGACTGGTGTAAAGTTCATAGTGTATTTTGTAATATTGCACGATCGAGTACAGATGCTCAAACAATCGGTACCTATCACAAAATATTGCCAGCGTTCATAGCTCAGTATAGGTTAGCGTCCGTAGCTCAGTGGACAAATAATTAATTAGTCAGGAGGACCAGTTACAGTGCTCAGGCCAACTAGTGCGGCCCAGTGCTCTAACTCCTTCGTTATTATTATTACTAGCATCATCGGGGTTCAAACCCTCGACTTCAGTGTCTTTCTTCGCTTCGGGTATAGGAAACGGCGTTACCCGCGCAGTTAACCAGCGTCCGTTACTCAGTGGGTAACACCGTTTCCCTATAATAGAAGTAAAGGCACTGAGGTCAAGGGTCCGAGTCCCGATGATGCTGGTAATAATAATAATACAGGAGTTAGATTAATGGGCCGCGTTAGCTGGCTTGAGCGCTCTACCAGTTTTTGACCCTCTCCTGAGTGATTATTAACGTAAAATAGTGAGTTCGAACGGTTATAATGAATATAAGCTCAATTTTTGTACACGCAACGAAATAAACACCTTTCTTCTTATTGATCAGACTGAAGGCAAATTTTTAATGAGAAATATTAATGCATTTGAAGGAAATATTTAAAGTGTTTTCTTCAAATACGCTTAGCTCGTCTCCTGCATTACTTAAATTAGATGACAATATGTCTATGATGATAACGTAAAAACACGGTGATATCACGTAATTTAATGTAATGATGTTTTATTTTTAACTTCCTTCGCAACATCTAAGGTCGTAATATGATGGAGAGGACCCGCGGCTTTATACGAGAGAGCGCTACATAATTTAGACGCGTAGGAAGGTCTCCCGTCCAAATACTCTCCAGACCCAGTGTCGCTTAATTTCTCTGATGGACGGGAAGCGGTGTTACGACACTGGCCACAACGTAGTCCAGGGTTCGAAATTCATTTCTAACCGAAAGCCATAAATTTGTTATTATTTTAAGGATTAAACTGCAGCATTTAGTGTATTTTCTTCTTTTGAAGAGGAACTGAATTAAACGGCGAAATAATCGGTTTTTCTTTCCATATTTCCGTTCTGGAAAAAAAATTATATTAAAGTTTTTATCGTGATTTCAACTCATAAATATTGATCTCGCGTCTTTCTTACATTATTTATAGCGAAATTTTATTTCCGATTTCAAATGTATCGAACTTTTAGCAACAACTTAAGCGAAGTAGTTAATAAAAAAAAAAATAATCACGAGTATATTTAATAAATTCGAAATAAATAAACAACATCGAAACTAATTACGGACGTTTTTCGATATAAAATTAATAAAGAAATGACGTGTTTAATGGTGACTCCGGCAAATTGCTCTCTCACAAATACTGTATACATTTCAAATAAAAATGTTTCTCGACGCTCTGAAATGATCATATTTGTGGCATTTTAATCACGAGCGTCCCGTGGATGAGGCGAAAAGTTAGTTAACAGAATGTCGATACATTGTTTCGTGGATAAAGTGATTAAAATTTAATTCTCCACTTATTAACTAGGCCTACACGCAATTAGTATTCAGTTATAGGTTTCAATACATTTGCGATAAAACAATTTAACACATAAAAGTGGTATTTTTTAAAATTTATTTCGGGATATTGCCTACTGTATATAACTTTATTTTAAAAATTAGTCTTCGCTTAATATATTTCTAAAAAATGGAAGCGACGTTAGTCACGTTTAGACTAGGAATGGTAATGAAAATAAATAAAGCTTCAAACGTATTCAAAGCCGTCGGCTAAAATTGGTGATAATATTCGGTTAAAATCAATCGTGTAATAACAATATTTGGGGTTGTTTAATATCTATAAAGAAAAATCATGTGGCGGAGGAGACTTAGGGCTTTTCATGGAGGCAAAACCATTACCCATCGAGGAAGACAAAGAGAAGCGTATTAATAGCTGAAATATGAAGTCCGAGCCGAGACTCGAATTCATACAGAGCCTTCGGAGTAACCGCTTTATCACCGAGGCTCCTTTGGCGCAGTGGCGGATTTAGGATTTCTTCACAGGGGGTAGGGATGCGCTACGGGTTTATCAATCAAATTATAATTTGGCAAATTCGAAGTTTAAGAGGATTTAGAGGAAAACTTTAGTTGTCAAAATGAAATTTTTTATGATGCCTCATAACAGTAATGGTTGATGTGCCATTTTGATTTTCTAATTATAAGTATTAAAAAACAGGTTTTCATTATAATTTTTCCAATGGAGGAGATGGAACGATGATGCCTTCTGCGACAGTAGATGGCATGTGAACTGCATCACTCTTTACCCATTAACTCTTTCAGTGCCAGTAGGACTGTAATATATATATATATATATATTGTACTAAAATGCAACTTTTCTACAAATGTTTCTACATTTTTATATGATTTAGTTTAATTGTTGAAAAAAGGAGCCGAAATGTGCGTAAAAATGTAAGCGACGAGTTACTAAAATATTTGGTTTTCAATAACAATAAATCTTATATTTTCTGGTTTAAAAAAAATATTCGTGAATGAAAAGGTTCAAAACATTTCGGAACTGAAGATATTCTTTTGTCTTTTAAAGGACTCTACCTTCTTCAAATAATCCATAGGCCTAACTATGTATTTGCACCGAAATCATCCTCAAACTAAATTTTAATTCGAAATACGTGACCCCCCCCACCACCCACCCCCCAAAAAAAAGAAACCGCTAATTCTTTTACCACTTTTTCAGTGAGGAGAAAAGGTAAGAAAACAATGTACGTAGAAATGGGTACAGATCGCCAGGTCAAGGAACACAGGGAGAATAAATGCCTTACTTCCTACTGTGTGTGTAGAAAAACAATTAGAAATAACATGATATTAAACACGCGCATGATTTTAAATTCGCCCAGTAATTCTGCGTATCAGTGTCTCCCAACCGGAATGCTAACGGATGCCGCAAAAGGTGACGCAATTTTCATGAAAATGACGAAAATGAGTAATTGACACTTCAGAACTTACTGAAATTATGCAAATTTGAAACGAAACAAAACATTCACGATTTATTACGTCATCACGGAAACTGTACAGTATAGCTCTGTTTGAAGTTACGCGATGTTGGGAGGGAAGGAGGCGGGGAAACTGGACGTTGAATAGTGAGACGAAAAATCGTTCAGGGTGCCGCGGAAAAAAAAAAACTCCGGATGTCAGTGGGGGAGGTGTTCAGCTAGGAAAGGCTGAGAATGGCTGTATACGAATTCGGGACATTTTCAAAATAAGTCTTCATAATTTGTATACGAAACTTAAATCAAAAGCATGACTATCATACAATGCCTATTCTAAAACTTAAATAATAATAATAATAAAAAACTTAAAAATGAGTAAGTTTGACGTCATGACAACTTAGTTTTAAATCAGTTTAAAAATATTCTTCCACACAACACCATTATTAAAATATATACGAGGAAACACAAAAGAAAATTTGTATATATTTTTACGCGTTTTCAGGTACAGAATACATCAATATATAATTATTTACACTAATATACACAAAAATATCTATGGAATAAAATAAGGATTTTTATAATATTTACACGCCACTTTATATATATATATATATATATATATATATAATATATATATATATCGTTGAAGAAGGCACTAATTTACAGATTAAGTGCACTTAAATATTGTTTATAATTAAGAAAGGAAAGTGTATTGTATGGAAATAAATAATTTCTATATAAAACCTATTTTTCCTTGTCTGAAAGTTTGATTCTCCGCATTTTAAGAGCAATTTTTAGCTTTCAAAAAAACTTTACTTAAACTTTTCTAGCACTGTAATTATATACACACACACCACATATATATATATATATATATATATATATATATATATATAGAGTGTGTAATTCTAGGAGGTATGTTTAATTTCCTTACCTATAAACTCTGCTAATTTTTAATATTTTCCATAATTAATTCTTATACATACTGTATATATTTAAGGAGCATAACCCAAAGTGGTTCGTACCTACCGAAATGGCTCTTCACTTCTAGTTCCAATAATGTCAAAGTAAAATTTTAACTTAAAACTCAAAATTAAAAGGTTAAATAAAAATTGCGTTAAAATATTTAAAGAGGTCAAAGTTCATAAAATGTCCTCAATTATCACAAAATTATCACTGAATTAAAACGAGTAAATGTCTTTATCGTGAAGTTAAAATGTGCGAATAATTATGAAGTTGAAAGTGGAATTAACTTGTTTGTTGATTAACTTGCATTTTGTATGGCGTAAAGTTGTCGGATGTTTCTCTTAAGTTCGTTGACTTGCATTCTCAACTGCATATTCTCCGTTTCGAGGAAGGCCGCCCTCACCGCGATCTCGTCTTCCTTCGCCCTCCGAGCGTCGCGTGACCTCTTCGCCGCTTCGTTGTTCTTCCTGCGTCGTTCCCAGTAAGCGTCGTCTTTGGCGAGTTCCTTCGAGCCGGGATGACCTCCTTTGCCTCGATCCTCCCCCTTCTCACTGCTGTTGTCGTCACTACAGGTGCCACTACTGCTGCTGCTGCCGCCGCCGCCGCCGCCGCCGCCGCCTGCGCCGTTCGTCCCCTCCCGGGGGTGCCCGTTTCGTCCGTGGGCCCTGCGAGTCTTGGGCCCGATTTGACCTTTGGCAAGCATCTCGGCGCGGAATTTCAGGTATGATTCGTTGCTCTTCGCTGTCAAATTCTCGTCCTCGAGGTCAAGACCTAGGGGAAATTTCGGCGATCCAATGGGAGCCAATGTTGGCATGGGGCCCGGTGGCATTTGAAAGCCCATAAAGGGCATAGGGGGCACTTGTGGGATATGAGGAGCTTGCATATGAGGTATAGACATAGGTCTGACCGATGGACCCGTCATCTCGGCAACTCTTTGACTAGCGAGATTACAGAGAGTGGACAGAATCAGTGGGTTCGCTTGCTGGAGGTGAGCGAGGATTGTGGGTAACTGTGGGGATACTGGAGGGTTAAATCCCGTTTCCATCCCGGAGGTTCCGACCCCTTGGCTTTTAACGCTGCTGCAAGCCCCAAATCCCCCGATGGCAGCTCTACTTTCTTCCATTTTCCCCTCCGGTGGTCTTTCGTGTCTGGGGGGCTGATTTGCAAACAGTGAAAATATATTTGCAGGGGCTCGGGGGGAAATCTCTCTTTCAGGGGATAATCTAAGGGGAGACCCCGCACCCAAGGATGACACCCCAGACTCTGGGGAGGTCGTCCAGGGGTTTCTGTTTTCCGGAGTGGGAACCCTTTCTCTCCTGGTGGAGAAATCAAGTGGCTCGGAAGAGCTCCCTCCCTCGCAAAGATTAACGTTGCACGAGTGTTTCTGAGGGGAGAACTCTGATGGATTTTCACGATAATTTGTCACTGAGGGAAGAAAAAAATAAAGTTAATTTGCTATGCGTTGCATTAAAATTAAGAAAATGTTAATTACCAAATGAAAAATTAAATTCCTTAAAAATCTTACACCCAATTTGATGATTTCAGACTTGTGTGCTTGAAAAAAATAGGTTTTCTAAACTTTTCTATGTTTGTGATCATCTCTTGAAATGAATTAATAAAAAATTAAAGTAATTTCATACAACCGTAGTTAAAGCTTAGATTTAAAAACACCAGAACTTATTTATTGTATGAAAGTAACATTTTCATAAAATAATTACTGTTGTGTCAATTTTAAAGTCATTTTGTTAAAAGTTACAAAAATCATTCTTTGCATTATAATACACGGTAATATATAAAATAAAAAATATAAATGTGAAAACATTTCACACACACACACACACACACACTTCGGGAATCACAGATCGTATAATCGGACTCTTTCTAGGCACACGTATACAAGGTTCATTCACTGACACTGTACTTGAGTAGAACTTAAATACTAACCTTTTTCTGAGGTATTTTGTTCTACAAAGGAATTCATAGATGGAAACAATAACATCGTTAAAGAAAATGCTTTTTTTTCTATTTAAAAATAGACCTTAACAACTTTATTATAACAGACCACGATAACAGTATTCCGTTGTAAACATCTAATCACTTCAACGGTTAAGTAAAATTTGACCTAACCTCATCGCAACATCAGACAATTTCTATCTTTTTATTATAATAATAATAATAATAAAAAAAGTCTCTGAACATTTAACTAAGCTCCGCCCTATTTTTTTAAAGTAAACCAATCAAATCATCGATAGAGATCCAGCAACCAATCGCCATCGTTTCCCCTCAAATCAATGTACGCCCACATCTATAATTAATTTGTCTTGCTTATGTATATTCTTAAAGTCGAAGCGAGAATGTTGTAGTTATACGCTTACAAAAAATAAATTCTATACTGCTTATATATATTATATATATATATATATATATATATATATATATAAACCTTTTCCGTTCTATGGGCACCATTGAAATAAGAGAAATTAATATTTTTTAAACTTATTTTAACGTTTTAATAATTAATGAGTACATTTTGAATAGGAGAAATTTTATTTATTTAATTTAACAGCAATGAACATAAATAAAAACAAAAAATATTTGTCATTTCTTCAAAAATTTGACATTTTATTACATTATCATTATCATTATTATTAACCTAACTTAACCTCGTTGGTACTCAGAACGGAAAAGCCCCCATATATATATATTCTATAATGAATATTTATAATCTGTTTATAATATTGAGAATTAAAACTTTATATTATGTTCATTAAAACATGTTCCTGTTCATTAAAATTTTATATTATGTTTGTATTATATTTATATTAAATACGATAAAAATAAAATAAAAATTTATGTAACGTACATACATGTATGTGCATACATACATACATACAATAAAAAAATTACATTAAATTTTGTTGCTCTTATATACAGATTTTAGTTAATTTTATGCTACTTACGTATTATCAGGACTACCAAACTGTTTATTATGTATTTTTGCTCTCGTCATTTTCGTTTAAACTAACGAAAATATCACAACTTAACTAACCAATCATCAAGGGCATACAGTTGACCTAACCGGGCATTCAGTGAACCTAACCTGGCATTCAGTTGACCTAATAGGTTAATATTGGTTATTTCACCTAAATATCTTCCGATCTTTTCGTATTGGGCACTCACTGTCACATTTCGGGCAAGTTAAGGATGAGAGAATAACGTCGTAATTGATAAAAACATCCAGTGTCAACATTCGTGTCAACTGAATGCCCGGTTACGTCAACTCTACGCCCTTAATGATTGGTTAGGCTAAGTTGTGATATTTTCGTTCATTTAAACGAAAATGACGAGAGCAAAAATACAAACAATTTGGTAGTCCCGATAATACGTAAGTACCAATTTTATTAATGTTTATATAATATTTAATCATAATATAAAGACATTTACTCTATTGGCTGCGTGGTAATAGGCCTATATGCGATTTTAATTTTGTATATAATTACTTAAACAATATATTGTAATTTACAATTTAAATTTAATAAATGATTTATCTGAAAAAGTTACAGTAACTCCTGATCAATGTATTGTCAGGTGAAAATAGTACATTTTGGGGTTTTGCTCGAACACTGCAAATACTGTATTAGATAGTAAATAGTTTTAGGGGTACTTTCCTGTTATCCCGGACCCCAGACTTTATTTCAGTTGCCAGACTTCAATTTTGACAGAATATTTTCGTTAAAACTAACGAAAATGTCACGACTTAACCTAACCTTAGTTGGTAAGGTTAGGTTAAGTGGTGATATTTTGGCTAGTTTTAACGAAAATATTCCGTCAAAATTGAAGTCTGGCAAATGGCAAAAAGTCTGGGGTCCTGGATAACAGGAAAGTACCGTTTTAAGTTAGTTGACTGACTTAAAATTGATGTTTTACGAGATTTGATTAAGAAATATAGCTTATAACTTGGATAACCTCGAATCCTCGATAGACCCAAGTGACTTCATGTTTTCGAAATGTAATGTAATTATCATGCATCACATATAATGAATATAAAGATATCATAATTAATACTATATAGAATTGGATCTTTTCCGTTTGACTGCCGCCATTGAAACATAAGAGGTGAGTGCCCCCAGCCTTCTTTACTTAGCCTTATAAGGCTAACTAACGAAAATATCACGACCTAACCTAACCAATCGTTAGGTCAACTGTACGACCTTGACGATTGGTTAGGTTAGGTCGTGATATTTTTGTTAGTTAGTCTTATAAAGCTAACTAAAGAAGGCTGGAGGCCCTGATCTTCAGGCGATCCCCTTATTTTCTGAGTACACGATTAAAACTTAAAAATTAAGCATGGATCTTGAAAGTATTAAAATTGTTATAAGAAACAAAATTTGAAGGGGAAATTAAGAAAAGCTTTTTTATAAAGTAACTTATTTTGTATCATCAAGACATTTCAGTTAAAATACAAAAAGTTTAATTATGTTTCAATGGCGGCAGTCAAACGGAAAAGATCCATAGAATTTAATAAAATTCACTGAAATCTATATATATACTATAAAAGTAACAATTTAGGAAAATTCTAATTATATATATATATATATATATCTATATATATATATATATATATATATACACTGTAATGTATAATCATTCCTTAACCGAAGAAACGACATGGTGTTATCCGTAAATTCAACATTTCATATAGAGGAATAAAGTCAATCCTACGTTAGCCAATTTATTAAATCTTAAAATTTATGATACGCGATTGATCATCCAATTTGCCATCGAATTCTGCTTATTTCTGTACCTAAATTGACCTCCGTAAACTATCCAGAGTTATAAATATCCAGTTTATAAATATATCCTATCTTCAGTAGAAGGGTCGCGAAGTTAGTACAGTTTAACACGCGAGGACCCTTTAAATAACAGTTTAACACCATTTGTGAGTAAGGCTTATTGCCTTAATAATTGTCGTATACAATATGCGAGCTTTTAAACAGAATTCGGTACAGTAATTGTAGCTTTCGGCGCTAAATATCGTATAAAATTCACACTTGACCCTAATTGAACAGATGGTTTAAATGTTCTAGCGAAAGACACCATATTGACAGCGGATAATTTAAAAATTAAGACAAATTTTTTATCTGAAATTCTTATCGCGAGTAAAAGGAGATATATTATCTTCGTATATTAATACTAAATTAAAAATAATAATTTAAAAAATACTTACAATCCATATTTGGGAATAGTTTTTGTTTAAGTTTTGTCCGCAAATCTTGAAATATTCTTTTCTTATCGTTTGGGTCCCAATCACATAAAAAAATCTCTTGAAAGTAAAAATTTGATTCACTTTTAATTAAATTTAATTAAATTACGGGTAATGTTAAATCAATTGGGAAGAGTTCTGAACAGTTCTAACAACTTTTGACAATCCACACGAATCAAAAATCAACTTCAAAGTGACCCAAGTTCTATACGGAGCTCGCCTTCTAGGTTCGTGACCTTTGAATGCAATCCTCATATGCCCAAAATCTTAAATCCTGATTGGTGCAGTTAAACGATACCCGACATCCCCCTATGAAGGGGTGTGGGAGATGGAGGGTAAGTGTAAAGGATTATACAGAATTCTTGTGAACTGTGAAACCATGTTTTTTTTATTCAGTTTCAGACAAGGTTTGAAATAACATTTATATATAATCTTGGTTAACCTTGGTATGGCTTCCGCCCGAATTGTTCATTTTGACGAAGGCCAAACTTGTTGCTCCACATTGGACCTAGAGCTTAACGTGGAATCCGAACCACGACCCACCCCGGATGATCAGAAATTACTAACTCCTTCCCGGACTCGATCTCACGACCTCTCGATCAGCAACCTCGCGTCTTAACCAGTGGGCCACCCAGAGTACCCATTTATCTACCAACCTATTTTCCTGAAAGGATGAACAGCTGGGTAAGCTGCGCGCCGTCTGCTTTCGCCAGGAATCGAACCCGGGGCCGGTGGATTCGTAGTCAGCGATGCTAATCACTACAGCACCGACATACAGTATATATATATATATATAACCTTGGCTAACTTGGTTTTGCTTCCGCCCGAATTGTTCATTCTGCGAAGGTCAAACTTATCACACCTTAGACCTTCAGTTTAACGTGGAATCCGAACCACGCCCCACCAGCAGCCCAGAGTCTTAATCACTTGGCTACCGAGGGTACCCATTTATTTACCAACCAATTTTTTTTATTGTGGGGAAGGATGAACAGGTGGGTTTTACTGCGCGCCGCCTGCCGTCACCGGGTCTCGACAATAATAATAATAATAATAAATATATATATATATATCGTAAAGAACGACGCTTGTATAGGAGATATTCCGCGCAAGACGAGAAAGAGAAAACAACAAATGAAAAAATGAAGTACCACCTGGGAATCGAACCCGGGATCTTCCGATTGCCGGTCAGACGCGATAACCACTACACCATGGACTTCACTCTTCCAAATGCCGTAATTCCTCTACATACTCGCAGAAACCAATGCCCCAAGGGGGCACCTCCCGCATGCCGTAACATTATATACATTCAACTGCAAAGAACACGCAGTATAAATAACGTAAAGAACGACGCTTGTATAGGAGATATTCCGCGCAAGACGAGAAAGAGAAAACAACAAATGAAAAAATGAAGTACCACCTGGGAATCGAACCCGGGATCTTCCGATTGCCGGTCAGACGCGATAACCACTACACCATGGACTTCACTCTTCCAAATGCCGTAATTCCTCTACATACTCGCAGAAACCAATGCCCCAAGGGGGCACCTCCCGCATGCCGTAACATTATATACATTCAACTGCAAAGAACACGCAGTATAAATAACGTAAAGAACGACGCTTGTATAGGAGATATTCCGCGCAAGACGAGAAAGAGAAAACAACAAATGAAAAATGAAGTACCACCTGGGAATCGAACCCGGGATCTTCCGATTGCCGGTCAGACGCGATAACCACTACACCATGGACTTCACTCTTCCAAATGCCGTAATTCTCTACATACTCGCAGAAACCAATGCCCCAAGGGGGCACCTCCCGCATGCCGTAACATTATATACATTCAACTGCAAAGAACACGCAGTATAAATAACGTAAAGAACGACGCTTGTATAGGAGATATTCCGCGCAAGACGAGAAAGAGAAAAAACAAATGAAAAATGAAGTACCACCTGGGAATCGAACCCGGGATCTTCCGATTGCCGGTCAGACGCGATAACCACTACACCATGGACTTCACTCTTCCAAATGCCGTAATTCCTCTACATACTCGCAGAAACCAATGCCCCAAGGGGGCACCTCCCGCATGCCGTAACATTATATACATTCAACTGCAAAGAACACGCAGTATAAATAACGTAAAGAACGACGCTTGTATAGGAGATATTCCGCGCAAGACGAGAAAGAGAAAACAACAAATGAAAAAATGAAGTACCACCTGGGAATCGAACCCGGGATCTTCCGATTGCCGGTCAGACGCGATAACCACTACACCATGGACTTCACTCTTCCAAATGCCGTAATTCCTCTACATACTCGCAGAAACCAATGCCCCAAGGGGGCACCTCCCGCATGCCGTAACATTATATACATTCAACTGCAAAGAACACGCAGTATAAATAACGTAAAGAACGACGCTTGTATAGGAGATATTCCGCGCAAGACGAGAAAGAGAAAACAACAAATGAAAAAATGAAGTACCACCTGGGAATCGAACCCGGGATCTTCCGATTGCCGGTCAGACGCGATAACCACTACACCATGGACTTCACTCTTCCAAATGCCGTAATTCCTCTACATACTCGCAGAAACCAATGCCCCAAGGGGGCACCTTCCGCATGCCGTAACATTATATACATTCAACTGCAAAGAACACGCAGTATAAATAACGTCCATGGTGTAGTGGTTATCGCGTCTGACCGGCAATCGGAAGATCCCGGGTTCGATTCCCAGGTGGTACTTCATTTTTTCATTTGTTGTTTTCTCTTTCTCGTCTTGCGCGGAATATCCTATACAAGCGTCGTTCTTTACGTTATTTATACTGCGTGTTCTTTGCAGTTGAATGTATATAATGTTACGGCATGCGGGAGGTGCCCCCTTGGGGCATTGGTTCTGCGAGTATGTAGAGGAATTACGGCATTTGGAAGAGTGAAGTCCATGGTGTAGTGGTTATCGCGTCTGACCGGCAATCGGAAGATCCCGGGTTCGATTCCCAGGTGGTACTTCATTTTTTCATTTGTTGTTTTCTCTTTCTCGTCTTGCGCGGAATATCTCCTATACAAGCGTCGTTCTTTACGTTATTTATACTGCGTGTTCTTTGCAGTTGAATGTATATAATGTTACGGCATGCGGGAGGTGCCCCCTTGGGGCATTGGTTTCTGCGAGTATGTAGAGGAATTACGGCATTTGGAAGAGTGAAGTCCATGGTGTAGTGGTTATCGCGTCTGACCGGCAATCGGAAGATCCCGGGTTCGATTCCCAGGTGGTACTTCATTTTTTCATTTGTTGTTTTCTCTTTCTCGTCTTGCGCGGAATATCTCCTATACAAGCGTCGTTCTTTACGTTATTTATACTGCGTGTTCTTTGCAGTTGAATGTATATAATGTTACGGCATGCGGGAGGTGCCCCCTTGGGGCATTGGTTTCTGCGAGTATGTAGAGGAATTACGGCATTTGGAAGAGTGAAGTCCATGGTGTAGTGGTTATCGCGTCTGACCGGCAATCGGAAGATCCCGGGTTCGATTCCCAGGTGGTACTTCATTTTTCATTTGTTGTTTTCTCTTTCTCGTCTTGCGCGGAATATCTCCTATACAAGCGTCGTTCTTTACGTTATTTATACTGCGTGTTCTTTGCAGTTGAATGTATATATATATATATATATATACACAGGGTATCCCAAAAGTCTGGACTCATAAGGAAAATATACATTATATTTTTAAAGTGAAACAAACACATTTCTAATGTCAGTTTTGCATATTTCAGGAAAGAAAATACCCTGATGACTCAGTATACCAGTCAAGAGAAGGTGGAGCTGGTATTGCTACATGTTTCCGAAAAAAGCCAGAGGGAGGCATGTTCGTTAAATAACTGACATGCCCTCCCTCTGGCTTTTTCTGGAAGCATGTAGCAATACCAGTTTCACCTTCTCTTGATTGGCATATTGAGCTATCAAGGTATTTTCTTTCCTGAAATATGTAAAACTGACATTAGAAATGTTTGTTTCACTTTAAAAATATAATTTCTATTTTCCTTACGAGTCCAGACTTTTGGGATACCCTGTATGTATATATATATATATATATATATATATACTGTATATATATATATATATATATATATATATATGAGGCGTCGCGAGTACGAGGTGCGAACTGAACTCGTGACATTGGCGATTTTGCGATTGTTCCACGAATGAATAGTTTAATCCTCCCCCATTCAAATACCCCCCTCGTACGCTCAAAATGTTATTATTTTCAATGCGTGTATTTGCGCTGTGTGCCCCTCGTACACAATAGTCATAAAATTTAAACGTGTCTATCTCAAAACTGGTTTGGCGAGTTCGCCCCTCGTACTCGCGACGCCTCATATATATATATTACAGGCAAACTGTATAATCCAGGCATTGTGTAAAATGCCTAACAATTTTAGGTAAAATATGAAATATACAGGTTTTGATTGTTTCTTTTATACTTTACCTATTATTCTATATAATTTCTAAATATTCTATAGAATGCCAAGACTGATTTAGGTAAAGTGTTATTTTAATATCTTCACCAAAAAATTAATCGAAGCCTACGGGAAAATTATTGAATGCCAAATTAATTGAATGCCCGGTTAAGTTAATTGAATGCCAGGTCAGGGGTGTACCCAGGATTTGGTCAAGGGGATTGGGGGGTGGGGAGGTAAGTAACTAAAACAAAGGTGTATATACCATGTGAGTATGTATATATGATACATAAACATTTACTAGAGCCAATATTCATGTATGAACAAAGCCTTATTTACAGCAAGTGTAAACTAAATTAGATAAATCAATAGATTTACCACACATTTTTCATGCTAAAAATACGGAGTCAAAAATGATAGTTACATTACTGTGTGTGTACAGACAGGATTTAACATAGAGAATACTGAAACATTTTTGAGCTTTCATTGTGCACAAGACAGTACAGGGTGTTCGAAAAGTCCCGTCACCCCCTACAAAATGTACATATTGTAATACTAATTTTATTTTTGTGTGATTAATCGAATTTATATGTGATTCATTGACTTTTTTTTTTCTTTTCCAGTATTAGAGTTGTGTGAACAATAGCAGACCAGTCCACTTACACTCTGGAGGAAAGGATAGTGATGAGCACATGGGCTCATAAAAGGTCACATACTGGCAAAACGATGCATGATATCCAGAATGATTTCAACATTTACTAAGAATGAACAAGATTCACTAAGGCTGCACCACCAAACCAGACGGTATTACGCTGGGAGAAAAAGATGTTCGAAACTGGCTCCATCAAGGACAGACCACGGTCGGGAAGACCAACAACGCTAGCAGAACAATGTGAAGGTGTGATTGCATCGATGGCTCGTTCACCGAAAAAAATCACTTCGGAAACGATCACAAGAACTTGCAGTCCCCATGTCCACAATGAGAGATCACATGACAAAAGATCTCGGCATGAAACCATACCGCCCGTTATTTGTTAATGAATTAAGCGATACAGACATGCAGAAACGATATGAAAAGCCTGTGAACGGTTTTTGACCGTTTTTCCAACAATTCTTGCACGTGGAACAGTGATTTTTTCTGGCGAGTGTGCAATTTACCGTTGCGGTAAAATGAGAAATGTTTACTTCTGGAGCAAAGAAAATCCACACTTCTTTCAGGAACTGGAACACCATTCACCGCACTTGATGATATGGGCTGCAGTGTCTGCCAGGAATGTGTTCGGTCCATGTTTTTTTGAGGGTCCTGTCAACCAAACTGTCTACCTCAACATGTTACGGGACTGGTTTGTGCTTGAGCTCGAACGTTTAGGGCTGCTTGGTCGGGTGTGGTTTCAACAAGACGGGGCTCCGGCTCATTTTGCCATTAATGTGAGGGAATTCCTCAACGAAGTGTTCAGAGACAAATGGATCGGCCGTGGCTCGCAACATTTACTGCCCCTCTTGAGTGGCTGCCCCGAAGTCCAGCTCTGTCTTCATGTGACAGTGCGTTATGGGGTTTCGTTAAACAGAACGTATCCCGGGTGCCTTACGGCACAATAGAGGAACTGAAACACGCTGTTCGAGATGTATTTGCTGCAATCACTCCAGCAATGCTGCGTCGATTCTCACACCGCACATGGAGGCGCATAATCCTTTGTTACGAAAATGATGGTGCACGCACAGATATTCTTGATTAGCAACTGTAATTAGTAACTGTATTTACTGTAATTAAAGTAATTGTTGCTAGTGACTTGTTCCTTAAATTACACCTACCACATATAAATACAATTAATCACACAAAAATAAAATTGGTATTACAATATGTACATTTTTTAGGGGGTGACGGGACTTTTCGAACACCCTGTACAACTGAGAGTTTTAAGACTAATTGGCGGGTAAAATTCTACAGTCGCGGGTTGGTGATTTTTTTACTGTTTTTAAATTCAAATAACGTCTTTTTGACTAATAGCGGAAAGTTTGAATATTCAACAAATATAAATACTGTAAACTAAAAAATTTGCATGTATCGGTCAACCAACGATACATGCAAATTTTTTAGCGTGTGAGTAACTAAAACAAAGGTGTGTATATAAACCAAGCAGGTCTAATGCTATCATATAACTTATATATATATATACACACACACAGTATATATATATATATATTATGATAGCTTGGTTTGGTTGTTTTTGGGCTGGTTTTTAAGCATGATTTGGCGGGTTTTCAATTTTTTACCTGGCAACACTGGCCTGGGATGACAGGTTTAGTATTAATATTTTATATTAATGCATATAAAATAAATTGGTAATAATTTAAAATGTATTCTTACTATAAAATATACAAACTAAAACAAAACCTGTTTATCTCTGTCACTGTATGTACAAACTTTAGTACATAGTTATAGAGATAAGCACATCAATAGACCCCGGTACAAGGCCCAAGGGGGGGGACGACAGAGGCGGTCGCTCCCCCCCTCCTTCGGTACGCCCCTGTGCCAGGTTAGATGAACTGTATGCCCTTGACGATTGGTTAGGTTAAGACGTGATATTTTCGTTAGTTTTGAGAGTAAACGAAAATATCATGACTTAACCTAACCAATCGTCAAGGGCGTACAGTTGACCTAACCCGGTATTCAATTAACCTAACCAGTTGTTTGAACTTGTCGAGCCTGTCTTTAACACATTCCCGTATCACGTCAGGCTTTGTATAGAATGCCTAGGCAATGTTTGAAACAGCAAACATTTCACCTTTGCCTGATGTTTTTGGGCATTTTACACAATGCCTGATTTCATACTTTGCCTATATATTATATATATATACATATATATATATATATATATATATATATATATATATATATATATATTGTGTGTTGTGTGTGTGTGTGTGTTGTGACCACTGTAAAAATAAATATCTGCAAATAATTAGAGAAGTTAATACTTAAAAATGATGACCTTTGACCTACGTGATTGTCCGTTCAGGAGAATTCCTGCAGTGATAATTATAACCCTTTAGCCACAGGATTTCCCACGTGTATGTAAATTACACCGCTTCAGAATGGGAGAAACAGAACTGGTCTTTGATGTGTGTGTGTGTGGAGTGAGTGGGTACTGTAACAAGAGAATAAATGACCGAGTAAACACATATCGAACAGACATTATCAATATATATATATATATATATATATATATATATATATATATATATATATATTATATGTGTATGTGTGTGTGTGTGTGTGTGTGTGTGTGTGTGTGTGTGTGTGTTTAACCTTAAATCATATGTTGTTTGTGATTTTTGAATTCTTTTGGAAATTAGTTTCATTCAATGAAGCAACTTTCTAGTTGAGAAAAACTATTGAATTTAAAGAAAAGTATATTGTTGAAAGTTAGTTATACGTTGTTATAATTAATTATTTCAATAAACAGAGTTGTTAATAAGCAAAAAATGATGATGAAAGATTTTCCGAAACGTTTTAAGATATAATTAAATTGGGATCTAATCAATAATGACCATCTACGGTGTGATTCACTCGCTGGTTGCCCCAGAGTATCGTTAAGATGTATTCCTTTAAGAACTGTTAGGAATAACAAGATTGGGAAACATTTGTGGTGGAATAGGGATATAACTAAAATGATTAAAGGTAAGAAAAGGACATTCAGGAAATTTAAAGTCAGTGATAGTATTTTGGACTTGGATAATTATAGGCAGTTAAGAAATAAACTAAATAGTTTGATTAAGAAGAGCAAAAGACGTAATAGTGAAATAAATGCAGCTAGAAATAGTAATAAAGATCCAAAGAAATTCTTTAGTTATTATAAATATAATAATAAAAAGCATGATAAGATTGCCCAATAGAACATCATGACACGATATTTGAGAAGGATCAGGATATTGTTGGTATTTTTAATGATTAATTACACTGGCCAACAAAATGAAACCTTTTTTTCTCATCACAAACATGATCACACTTTTCTTAATGCATCTTTCGCGCTGATTCCGAATCTGGTTTTATGTTTTTTCTAGCACGTATAGTTATATAGATACACTGGTTTTGATATTTTTAAGTTTTTGATATTGCTATAAGAAAATTTATGGATGTATAGATCACACTTAGGAATGCTAAACAACAAATACATCATATACCTTATTCAATGTACTTATAAATAAAGAATATATACACATTATTTTATTAAAAGCGCTGTGAGTGTGATTTCCTTTTGTAAATTTGGCCTGGATTGTCACGATACAGCATCCAACAATGGTCCGCCATCATGCTTTCATTCTAATATCCTTGGTAGCGCTTCTCCATCATCTGAATATCTTGATGGAAGCGCTCTCCTTGCTCGTCACTCACTGCATCAAGGTTTTCAGGAAAGAAATCTAAGTGGGAATGCAGGAAGTGAATTTTTAACGACATTCGACACTCCATTTCTTTGAAGGCATCAAGGAGGTTCTTGACTCCATCCTTATACGCAGGTGACTTGTTGCTTCCAAGAAAGTTTTCACATATCCATTTGAACGCCAGCCAAGCCTTCAATTCCAGCGGACTTAGGACTTTTTCAAATTTAGTGTCATTCAAAACCTCCCTTATTTGTGGCCCAACAAAAATTCCTTCCTTCAATTTTGCTGCAGTAACCTTCGGAAATTTCCTTGAAAGGTATTGGAACCCTTCAGAATTGACTTTACCCATTGCTTTAACAAAATTCTTCATTAAACCAAGTTTAATGTGAAGAGGTGGCAGATAGATCTTTTGGGGATCCACTAAAGGGACTGGACATTGCTTATCCCTGGGACATACGTATACCTAAGTGGCCAGTCACTTTTGGTGTAATGTTCTATAGTGGCGCGACTGTCCCACAGGCAAAGGAAACAACAAAATTTTGTGAATCCTGACTGCATACCCATAAGCATTCCTATAACTTTTAGATCTCCACAAACATTCCATTGATGACTGTCGTATTTGATTGCCTTAAGTAGTATATCCATATTCTCATATGTCTCTTTTAGATGGACGGAATGGGCAATGGGGATGGATGGCATTATATTACCATTATGCAAAAGAACTGCTTTCAGGGGTCATTCTTACATTGTCGAGGCATGTTGACTGACCTGAGCAAACTATAAATTAAAAAAAAATGTACACCAACTTGACACAACAAGTTTTTGTACTGGACTGATCATTTGACACACAAAGCACGGCGTTGTTGCCTGAATCACAATGCTGCTAGACGTAAAAGCTCACACCTGAAATACATAAGATGTATAATTAAGATAATTGAAATCAATAAGATGAATAAACTAAAAAAACACAATAAAATAAACACAATCAAATGTTGAAATATTAGTATTTTGCCTATTTAAAATGGTTAAATCTGTGTAGTTATATATATGCCTTCATCTTGAAAACTATACGTGCTAGAAAAAATCTGAATGCAGTTTTGGAATCAGCGTGAAAAATGCTATCCAGCCACCACAAATTTTACTCTGATGAAAAATCTTTGTTGACCAGTGTTATTTTAGCTTTGTTTTTACTTAAGAAAACTTGAATAATTTTTATTTTAATTCTTTAGATTCTGTAAACTCAGGCTTTCTTGATAAGATTCATATAAGGAAGGATAATGTTAGGCGAGTGATTCGTACAATTAAATCAAATAAAGCTACTGGACCAGATACGATATACAGGGTGTTTCAGGTCGACCCTAGAAACATGGAAACTGGTGGAATTTGTAGTTTGTATTTGGTATTTGGTATTTGATATTTAGTATTTGATATTTTTGTATTTCTAGGATTCTTAGAGAAGGGGAGGATAGCTTATCTGAGGCACTCACTATTTCGTTTGCTAGGTCTATTAATTATGCAGAAGTACCTGATGAATGGAAAAAAGCAAATGTATTACTCATTTACAAAAAAGTAGTAAAACGGAGGTAGGAAACTATAGGCCTATTAGTTTAACATCAATGGTGGGAAAGATGCCGGGTGTGTATGAAGTAACGCGAGTGAAGAGACAAATCCGATTTGAATTATATTAACGCGAGTGAACATGAACGAGTAATATTTATTATATGTACTTTATAACAACTGTATATTGAAAATGGTTTAAAAAAAAAGAGTTAAAAACAAGTTGAAACTAGTTTAAACCAGTTCAAATTGGATTTGTCTCTTCACTCGCGTTACTTTATACACACCCTGTATTAGAAAGAATCATAAAGAATAATATTCAAGATCATTTGGAAAATTTTAATCTTATTTCAAGTTCCCAATATGGATTTAGATGAGGAAGCTCTTGTTTGTCTAATCTTTTAGACTCTTTAGAGTTTGTAACTGATCAGGTAGATAATGGGCATGATGTGGATGTTATTTACTTGGATTTTAGTAAGCCATTTGACAAGGTTCCACATAGGAGACTTCTATATGCAATAAATTAAAAGCTCATGGAATAGCGGGGTCAGTTATGAAAAATGGTTAGAAGACCGAACAGAGAGTAATTCTGAATGGTCATGAATCTGGGTGGCAGAAAATGAAAAGTGGGGTACAACAGGAATCAGTTAGGTTCGCTATTCTTTATTTTATATCTAAATGATTTAGAGAAAGTAGTAGGTAGTAAAGTTTCTAAATTTGCAGATGATACAAAAGTAGTTGCCCCACTTACAAATATAGAAAATTCTTATAAACTACAAAAAGATCTTGACAGATTAGTTGGTTGGGATAGTAAATGACAGATGGAATTCAGTGTTAAAAAATGCAAAATCATCCATTCTGGTAGAAATAATGAAAACTTTAGTTATGAGATGCAAGGAAACTGCTTAGAGGATGTTAGACAAGAAAAAGATCTTGGCATTATAGTTAGTAGTGATCTAAAATTTTCTAAGCAATGCTTAGAGGCTAGAAATAAGGCAAATAAAATGTTAGGTATTATTAAGAGGAATGATAGTTACAAGAGTAAGGAAGTCATCTGTAAATTATATAATTTTTATGTTAGGCCTCACCTAGAATACTGCATTCAAGCCTGCCCCCGCCCCCTTCACCTTATACATGATATTGGTATGCTTGAAGGCGTGCAACATAGGGCAACCAAGCTCATCCCTAACCTAAGAAGACTGGAATGCAGGGAAAGATTAAAGGAACTAGGTACAGGATGTTTAGTTCTGGGAGATGTTGTTTGAGGGGAGATATGATACAGATGTTCAAAATGTTTTCAGTTTGGACAATTTAGATGTAACTTTTTTTTTATTTGAGTCTGATGGAATAACGCGAGGGCATAATAAGAAAATTAGAAAACAGATGTAAACTGGATCCACGAAAATACTTTTTCAGTCATAGAGTAGTAGATTTTTGGAATGACTTACCATATGGGGCGGTAAATAGTAGCTCCTCAGTTAGTTTTAAGAAAAAGTTAGACGTTTTCATGAGTGAAAGAGGGTTTGTAAATAGTTATAATGTTATAATGTTATAATGTTTCAGACCAACAAAGACCCTAGGATCCACTCATGGCTGGTCTACCTAACTGTGTTCGTAATCGTGTATTGTGTATGTCCTCCGTGGTGGCGGAGGGGACCTACAATTTTACGTGGGTTCCGAACCACAAGAACATAAGAAACTTATTTAAAAACTGCCGGTAAATTGGCAACGACCAATTTTTACGAAACTAAATAATTATCAATTTAAAAATAATTAATTATCGGTTTAAAACTAAAGATAGAATCTCTCGGTCCAGAGGAGCAAGTCATAATAGACTACTATCCACAAATATGTTACATTCTATATCTATTTATAACGGACATGCAAATATATCAGATCCAAAGAATCCAGTCAATTTCATTACGGTATCCATCAAGTCACGGTCCATATCGATTGCGGACCAAGTCAAAATTACAACCATATACATTATCAATTTAAAAATAATTAATTATCGATTTAAAACTAAAGATAGAATCTCTCGATCCAGAGGATCAAGTCACAATAGACTACTATCCACAAATATGTTACACTCTATATCTATTATATAACGGACATGCAAATATATCAGAACCAAAGAATCCAGTCAATTTCATTACGGTATCCATCAAGTCACGGTTCATATCGATTGCGGACCAAGTCAAATTTACAACCATATATATTACAATATATACACTTACGAGGAAAAGTGTAGGTGTGGCTGTAAAGACTGTACAGTAATGTAGAAATGGTGTGCACCCATTATGGGTCTCCCATTTAAAAGTGTTTGTGGGGCAAGTGAAGATCAGGAGTTTTTCAATACCTCACAGTACTATGGGGGCACCGCTCGGCAGAGGAATCTCTTTAAATGGGGTGTGTAAGGACAGAGAGTATCCCCTAACCCAAGACGCTGCCTCCCTATATTCCACAACACTTGTGTTGAGCTGTGGGATCTATCCCCACAAAGCCTTAATTTTACTACCTTAAACTATACCCTTTCTATCAACATGCGCGTCCAATCGATTCTTAAACATGTTTATAGACGTGCTACTAATTACTTCTACCGGCAAACTATTCCAGCTATTTACTATTCTATGCGTAAAAAAGTTTTTCGCAACTGCTGTCTCGAACCTTCTACTTGTCAACTTACACCCGTTATTTCTAGTCCTATTATATTGAGATATTTCGAAAAAGCTATCTCTATCTACGTTATCAAACCCATTCATAATTTTGAAAACCTGGATTAGATCACCCCTTAACCTCCTAGTCTCGAGTGTAGTCAATTTTAACTCTTTAAGCCTATCCTCGTACGACTTTGACCTAAGAGACGGAATCATCTTAGTTGCTCGTCTTTGAACTCTTTCGATTTTGTCTATATCTTTGCGCATATGCGGATTCCAAAATTGGACCGCGTACTCCAAATGGGGTCTAACTAATGATTTATAAAGAGGAACTATAATATCGCGCGATTTGTACTCAAAATTTTGAGCTATAAAACCTAACACTTTGTTCGCCTTATTGACCGCCGCTGTACTTTGTTTCGCTACTTTTAAATCACCAGTGACTATAACTCCTAAATCTTTTTCCTGCTCTACGCTTGTTAAATCTTTCCCTGACATACTATACGCAAAATTACCGTTACGCGAACCTATATGCATAATTTTGCACTTATCCACGTTAAATCTCATTTGCCATGTGACTGACCAATCAACGATTTTATTCAGATCTTCCTGAATTTTACCTCTATCTTCGTCATTAATCGCCCTACCACCCGCTTCGTGTCATCCGCAAACTTTGAAACTGTACTGACTAGGCCGACATCTAAATCGTTAATATATATAAGAAAAAGCAAGGGGCCCAATACAGAACCCTGAGGAACGCCACTCGCTACATTAGCCTAACACGACTCCGCTCCATCAACGACCACCCGCTGTTTCCTGCCTCGCAACCATTCTTCTAGCCAATTTATTACTACACCCCTGATTCCATGAGCCTTAGTTTTTTCAATCAGTCTTTTGTGCGGCACGGTGTCAAACGCTTTTTGAAAATCTAAATACACTACATCAACCGCCCGATGTCTATCGTAAACGTTAACCACGCTTTGGAAAAATTCTAAAAGATTAGTTAAGCAAGATTTGTTTCGCCTAAAACCGTGCTGCGTATTTCTAACCAGATTATGCACTTCTAAGTGTTCCACTATACGATCCCTAATTATTGATTCCAGTAGCTTACCTACAACAGACGTTAAACTGATTGGCCTATAATTTCCCGCCGCACCTTTATCGCCTTTCTTAAAGATAGGTGTTACGTTTGCTAACTTGAAATTATCTGGTACGCACCCCTCAGAAATAGACGCATTAAAAATCTTTGTTAGCGGCACAACAATGCTATCTTTTAATTCTTTTAGTTGTATGGGATATATGGAATCCGGACCGGTGATTTACGCGTTTTCATTTTATCAATATAGCGCATCACTTCCCCTTCACTAACGACAATATTATCCAAAATATTACCATTATCAAAAGGTATTATGTCTATGACCGTAAGATATTCGTTACATCTTCTATAGTAAAAACTGACGTAAAAAATTCGTTTAGCAAGGTAGCCATTTCCTTGTTTTCAGAGACTAGATCTCCATTTCCATTTTTAATGGACCTAAGACACTTTTTACTGGATTTCTATTATTGACGTATTGAAGAATCGCTTGGGGTTTTCTTTACCGTCACGAGCTATGGAGATTTCAAATTCGCGTTTTGACTTTTTTATTACACTTTTAGCTTCACGCCTTAGAGATATGTAGTTGTTTCGTAACAACAGATTATCTTTATCGCACTTGTATAGCCTATAAGCCCTCTCTCTACTCTTTATAATGTCCCCTACTCTAGAAGTAAACCACAAGGGCTTGTTGTTTACTTTCGCACGCTTAATTTTGTACGGTACACATTCCTCATTTATAGTCCTAAATACCGTTACGAACGATTTCCACATTAGTTTTGCGTTGGAGTTCCCCATTACGTTTTCCCAATTGACGTGTGAAAATTTATTTCGAAATTTACTAAAGTCTGCGTGCTGGAAGTTAGGAATTTTAGTCGAGTTAGTTGGTTTCGAGTGACTTACTGAGAGGACAAACTCTACCATATTGTGATCGCTATTGCTCAACGGTTCTATTACTTGAAGATCAGTAATTAGCCTATCATCCGTAGTTATTACTAAATCTAAAATACTGTCCAACCTCGTAGGTTCCCAACCTTTTGAATAAGAAAGCTATCCTCGAGAAAATTAACTAAACGATTACCTTCCGCGTCTCCCTGCATTGTATCGTAATTCACCTTGGCGCAATTAAAGTCACCCATAACTAAAGCCTGCTCACTACCGATTATTCTCTTTAGTTCACGATATAACGCTTCGTCCGTAGCAGCTGTTTGATTTGGGGGCCTATATATAACCGCAACAAGAAGTTTGAAATCGTTCAATTTAAGTTCTGCTATAGTCGAATCTGTCGGTTCTGGAATTGAGTGCTTTACTTCTATAACGTTCGCAATATTATCTTTGATACACAACATAACACCGCCTCCTCGCCTATCTATTCAGTTTTTAACAAAAAGTCTATAACGTTTAATTTGATACTCCCCTACAAAGTCACGTGTTTCAGTGCTAAGCCACGATTCATTTATCGCAATTAAATCATAGTCTTTACAAGCAATTAAAGAAAAAAATTCGTTTATTTTATTTCGTAGGCTACGAGCATTTAAGGATAGAACCTTCAAATTGTTTGTAATTGCGACACCTTCGCGAGCGCGGGGAAATTTGTGGAATTTACGCTGGGACCGTTCGGCTTATGGCAGCCTGAAAAGAAGAGACAGTATTATGAAATAGTCTTCCTAAACGCGCAGCTCCAACTTCATTAAGATGAAGTCCATCTTCGAGGAACAAGTCCCTCCTGCCGTAGAAACTGTTCCAAAAATTAGCAAAATGCACTCCTTCCTGTTGGCAAAGAGACTTTAGGTTATTGTTAATATAGGTCGCCTTGCTGTAGAAATCGCTTCGTTGGATAATTCGAGGAAGTATACCTGTTAAAACAATCTCATTAGTTTTCTCCTTTAATCGCTCTAATAAGTCCCTGTACCTAGCCAGCAATTCTTCCGATCTAGAATTTAAAACGTTATTAGTACCGACATGAATAACATACGTTGTGTCCTCGGCGGTACTGTCTGTAAAATGGTCAACATTATTAGTTATATACTCCACCCTTGCACCAGGGTAGCAGTAACGGCGCCTACGACGAGGGTTTCTCCCACAGAATTCCTCGAGCTGCCCTCGAACAATGGAATCACCAACGAGTCGTATTTCCGGTTCATCAGTATCTTCGAACCCTAAAACAGAAAACTTATTGCTTGTTATTACTGGTAGACAAGGCTTTGCTTTTCTCAATGGGGCTCCATTTCGCACTCGAACGAAGGGTTGGGAACTAGGGGAAGAGAGAGGGCTATTAGTACTATTTATATTATTAATAGAAACTGAGGCAGGAGGGGTCGTAACTGGAGTCTCAAGGGATTCTAATTTTGCCGTCAGGAACATCACGCTTTCTTCAAGTCTCACCCTGGCCTGCCTCTCACGGTCTAATTCGTTCCTCAGCACTTCCATGCTTGAGCACCACCTGCAAACTAACTGATCATTATTATTAGCCATTGTAAACGAACAGGCAGCAAATTTCCCTTCACAGCGACTGCAAGTACTTGACGGGGGTGCCATGCTTTTAATTAGTTAAACAACAAAAAACAAAAAGAAAAAACAAAAAACGAGCGTTTGGAAATTAATAAATTACAACGTAGGTCCACCGCGTTCTTGAAACGCAGAAACATGATCTTGTAACACAAATTTTTACTAAATTAATATAGAATTAAGCTACCGACGAAAAAATGTTAAAGAAAAAGTATTAAATGGAACTTATCTGGTCGTTGTTTACTGACTTAATCCTTTTTTTCCCACGGTAGGTGACCCTTTTGGAGGTCAGGTAGTGTGTGAAGGAAATCTGAACCTTAAAAAACCACGTTTCTGATAGATTTGAAAAACAACAAAAACAAACCAAGGGAATTTCAACCTTATGACTGCACGTTTTACGATTGATTTGAAAACCAAACAAGGCAAGCCACGTTCTGTAACCTTGGTTTGATCCAATAATATAGTACTGAATAACGTCAATAAATGAAATATATTCGTTAATGAATGATTAGTAGCACGAAGTAATTTAGTTAAGAATGCACGGAACACTTTTTTTTTTTTAAAACACTTCAACGAAAACCACTTATGTAAATAACTTTATGTTAATTAACTGACTTGAGATTGATGTTTTGCGAAATTTTATTATAAAATATAGCTTATGATCTTTATAACCTCGATATGGCCAAGGTTCCAGGTTCCAGGTTCCAGAAATTGCTCACTTGATCCTGCGGATCAGCACACGTTTCCGGTGCAGAGCCTCTACACTGTATCTCCTATTATGTATTTAAACCTTTACTGTTAACAGCGTCTTCTTCATGTTTTCCAAATGAAATGTAACGTTTCCAAGGTTGGAAATAAAATAATTAAAGCATTTATTATTATTATTATTATATTTATATATACAGTATATATATATAGTCAATTTGTGAAACTAGTCATTTCACGTAATGCCTAAAAATTTCAGGCATTTCGCGTAATTCGTTTAAGCGATTAACGACTTCGTGAAAGTTAGGTTAGGTTAGTAATGCGTATTACCTATGTTTAAGGGTCAATCGAATCACGTGAAATGCCTAAAATGTTTAGGCATTAAGTGAAATGACTGGTTTCACAGATTGACTGTAACATATATACATGTATATGATTATAGAGAAAAATAAAACAAACTTAAATACTGATAAAATTTCTATTCTTTTATATGTTATTTGAAATTTACAAAAAGTTTACAAGCTAAATATTAGAAAATAATGTTTTGTTAACTTTTAAGCTTCACTCTTTGATATGTTTTTATCCATTTCTATTAATAAGAAATGTAACTCAATTTCTAAAATTATTTTAGTCTTGAGAATGAGCCAACTCAAGACATTTAATCAAATCATCGATAATGCAAACAAAACCAGCTCAACGTACACTATTAGCAACAATAGACATTAATAAAGCATTTGATGCTATCCCACGCTTCCCTCTCATAAACAAAATACTCAACACAAACATGCACAATAACACTAAAAGATGGCTGAGCAACTATCTTTCAGGAAGATATTTACATGTCACATTTAATGGTAAGTCATCCAAAAACAAGCTTTTTCCGGAACGACCCCTCAAGGCTCTGTTCTCTCACCAACACTGTTCAACATATACATGCATGACATTCCAACACCCATAGATAACAAGCTTACCTTATCATCATATGCAGATGACATCACTCTAACATCCACCCACAACAACATCGACACCGCTACAAATAACCTACAAACATACACAATAGACTCAAAATAGCGCCCACAAAATCAACCATCACCTTGCTAACAAGCGATACAAAAGAACACCAGATAACTCCACAGCTTACGCTAAACAACACCAACATTCCACACACTCACAGGACCAAAATACTTGGGGTCACATACAACACATCATCATCTTTTGCAAACCACATTCAGGACATTAAAAACAAATGTACGTCAAGAATTAACACGCTTAGGGTACTTACAGGCACAAACTTTGGACACCAGCAGGAAACAACATCACTCATATACAAACAATATATTCGCTCAGTTATGGACTATGCTAGCCCATGCTGGCCACCCATTATCTCAAACACACACATAAACACATTACAGACAATACAAAACAACGCACTTCGTATCATCACAGGATGCACTCAAACAACACCAATAGAACACCTGCACACAGAAACAAAAATACTGAAAGTTAGGGAACATTTAGACATGAGGGGAACACAATTCATGGCAGCTGCGACAACTAACCCACAACACCCTTGCCACTACATGTACAATCATGTACCGACACCTCGCACCATTAAGGTAACACTAGAGAGACATTATAACCAAATACTCCATTCCATACCACGCCCCACAGACATCACACAGTACAGAAAACACATACACACACACACACCTAACCCACAAAGCACTGACACGACTCGGTCCGAATGCGGTCCTAGGTGCGAAGCCGCCACCCATTACAGGTCAGAGATCAGCCTGAGCAGATCGGATCGAGTTAACTTAGCACGATTCCGATGTGGACATCACCCCAACTTACGGACATATAAACACAGACTAGACAACTCCACAGACGACACCTGCCACCCGTGCCAGGACACACCACAAACAATTGAGCACATTATGACAGACTGTACCGCTCTAGCACAACAACGAACGCAACACAACATCGCTAGTGCGCTGAACCTCTGGTCCACACCGGAGAGGGCGATCGGTTACCCGCGTGCCGCCGACTTGCTCGATCAGGGTGGGCTGATCGGCTAAACAACAACAACAACAAGAACAACGTTGACTCTTAAATGTATATTTTGAGATGAAATAATGCGAGCATTATGGATCATCTTGTTTTTTATTTAAAATTAAAGCGTAGTTCATTAGCAACGATCCCATTAACATCTATTGAGAAGAAAATATTTTGCAGTGAAGACCCCGTAAAGTGCTTTCCAAAATTGGAATTGAATACAAAAAAAAATTATCTAAACTCTAAAGCTTTCGAAGACCCGAAATTCTTAGAAATTTGAATCTGTGGAACAAATAATCTTTATTCCAATTTTGTTTACTTCAAACCTTATAAGAAGTTACTTTATAAAATGGCTTCTCAATAACGAAATAAAGTTCAAAAAGTTTGAAAAAGTCTCTTCATAATGATAAAACATCCCTTAGAAATCATGTATCAAAATTAGACTTTTTTTACGTTTGACTTCGGTCATCTCCCATAATTTCTATAAATATATTAAAAAAGTAAAGCAGATACACGATAAAAACTAACAATATTATATACAGTAGGCATATATATATATATACACACACACACACACACAGTGTATATATATATATATATATATATATATGCAAAAATTAATCCACTAGGACTCAAACCTAACATCTCTTAAGTAGTAGGCAAAGGCGCTACCACCACGTTACGACAAAGTAAAAGTGAGTACAACCTGGCGCATACTTCAACACCTGAGAGAAAACGCAACACCGTATACTCGAGGCAATGGATTTATTTTATTCAGACATCTGGTATAACAATGGGGAACCCAGATAGAATATCATGCACAATTTTGCATAATGCAAAAATACCTTTACCAGGATTCGAACCCAGCATCTCTTGAGTAGAAGGCGAGGGCGCTACAACCAAGTAGCTTTCTACTCAAGAGGTGTTGGGTTCGAATCCTGCAGGAGACATTGTTTCATTATACAAAAGCGTGTGTTCTTCAATATATATATATATATATATATATATATGTGTGTGTGTGTGTGTGTGTGTGTGTGTGTATATATATATATATAGAGAGAGAGAGGAGAGAGAGATGTGTTTTAAGGTAAGTATGGTTATTGTTATCAATAGGCTTATCTTAAACTTATAGATAGGTGACTTAAATAGAATTCGCTTGGATCGAGTAATCGTGTAGATTGTAGAGAGTAAACTAATTTTTATCAAAAAAGCAAAATAATTTTATCGAATGTAAAGTCTTATCATATTTGCGGCCTTACTTGATGGGTACGGGATTTTCGCCCGAGTGATATAAATTTTTGTTTTGGGTAGGTAATATATAGCAGGTATTATAAGTGAGATGCGATGCCTATAAATGACCTTCACTTCTTGGTATTGGCGATTACCGCTCTGTTTATGTTATTGTCAGTCATTTATGGTCCCACGTGACGAGTTTAAAATTATATATATATATATATATATAAAGCCTCTTGGGACCCCTTTTGAGTGATCTGCACGTTGGGCCTTCCATCATGAAAGGATGGGGACCATTCTCAGTTGTATCATCTCTCTCTCTCTCTCTCTCTCTCTCTCTCTATATATATATATATATATATATATATATATATATATAAAATTTGATCTAAAGTACCTAACGTACCCCATCCTACAGTAAATTATAGTAATGGTTGAAGTGGTTAATCTTAAATCTGAGAAAATCCTTAAGATTTTCACTTTGCGATATCTTCTTTTATACCTCAACAGTGAAATGGGTAACTTTCGTTTTCTAACATCGAATACCCATTTACGATAGATTTTCTTTTTTCTCGTTTTCCTTAATGGAATCTAAAAATAGTATTACGCTTTCTATTACGTCATTAAACTCTGCGGTGCGTTGTACCCACATTTAATTTACTTGTTACGCAATTAAACTATAGTGGGAGATATAAGTAGTTG
Organism: Bathynomus jamesi; assembly: GCA_023014485.1. NCBI lineage: Eukaryota > Metazoa > Arthropoda > Malacostraca > Isopoda > Cirolanidae > Bathynomus > Bathynomus jamesi. Next base: position 607,187 of record JAJOZX010000824.1, on the reverse strand, counting down.
CGCAATTTCTATAGGGAAAAATCTAAAGCGAGTCGTTGCGATGAAATTGGTAATCATGAGGGGATTCATGACGTCATACTTACCTTCTACTAAAAGTCGCGGCCATCCTCTCTTTACTTACTTATTATTATTGTCAATACTTCTGGATTTTACTTCACTTAACTAAAGTAACTGTCATTCTCATCATTTAGTAAACAGACATTACGTCATCACGGCCCCAGTTCCTTAGAGACCTTAATTATAATGAAACCTATTCTACCATTATACTGTGATAAAACTACGGATGTGGAGTATCGTAAGCGATGTTCTGCGCACATTCAAGAAACAAAACAACTATTGAATTGTCCTTGAAACTGAAACTTTTCTGTTTTATGTAGCTACGTGTTGCACTGTATTGATAGATGACAAAACAAGAGTCAGTCCTAATTTATTCTACTGTCTTCCTTTTCACGTACAGAAAAGGCGGTGCTACTGTAGTATGCGGTCTACCTACGATTGGTTAGGTTTAATCATGATATTTTCGTTAAAACTAACGAAAATATCATGACTAAACCTAACCAATCGTCAAGGGCGATTGACAATGGGATGTAAACAAGCAATTAGTAAACAAGATAAGAAGCTATAATTAAAAGGTAGACCGCCGAATCGTAGGTAGACCGCATACTACAGTAGCACCGAAAAGGCTTTGAGAGAGAGAGAGTTTGTAAATTGTGTAAAGGCTACTTCACAAGTTTTGAAAATAGTTTAATGGCAATTGATTAATTTGAAATTGATATTCTACAAAGTAGGAGCATAGAATATAGCTTTAGATTATTTGTTTCACTTGGATAAAACCTCGGCAAGCTTCGAGTGGCTTCCTGTTTTCCAAATGTAATGCAATATTAGTCTACTATTATGTTTTATGTATCGTTAGCGAAAATTCAATAATCCTATACACTATTGAGCTAAAATGTGTGTGTGTGTGTGTGTGTGTGTGTGTGTGTGTGTGTGTGTGTGTGTGTGTCCGCTTTCTTTGGAATCGTGCACAGACTAAACGGCACATCGGAAAATTCTGCAACCACCACCAACTGATAGCCCATGAGCTGCCGATGTGCTCTGTCAAGTTTCCCGGTCCTAGGTCACAATTACTGGGTCCGAAGGCCCCAGCACCGCGATAAAACTACAAAAAAGAACTGCTAACCCCCGGAGGGCGGGTAGCAGTATATGTCACAGTGCTACCCGCCCAGGGGTAGTGGAGGAGGGGGGGGTAATTGGGGTGGGGGTGGGGTAATGGGGAGAGGGGTGGGGGTAATGGGGGTAATGGCATTTTATACTTTTGTGTGGGGGTAATGGGGGAGTGGGGGTGAGGTAATGGGGAGTGGGGGTGGGGTAATGGGGGAGAGGGATGGGGGTAATGGCGTTTTTTAAAATTTTGTAGCTGGATCACAGTGCTACCCGCTCGGAGGGCTACCTGCCCGGAGGGCCAAGTTGTACAACGGTCGCGAGCGATAGCGAGCAACCGCTTGTCTTAACTATAATGGAGCTGATTCTGTCTATCTATCTATCTCTGTGGAAAAAGTCACATTAAATAATTTCATATCGAAGATTCTGAAAAGAAATTATTAAGGCAGCGAAAGCTTAATTTTATTTTAAGTTCACGAGGAACTTACAATAGATTTTCAATACAGTTTCACAAATCTTGACACAGTGGGTTCGGATGTGAAGTTAAGATTTTCATGGCTGCGTTCTTTTCTATAGTTTTATTGACCGAATGACTTTTCTCGATTTCACAAACGTGGATGGACTTTTTTAGAAGCGTCCACGGACCATTTAAACTGGTAATGATTATTAGAATGAAGTGTTGATGTTAGATGTATGTTAGAGTTGATGTTTATGTGAGAATAAGGAAATACAATTATTTGAAACTTCCGCTTCCCTTTTCCTGTTTGCATAAACAGTTGTCTGGAATTAGATGGGGCCACAGGGCCCCTAATTACTGGGGCCAAAGGCCCCAACACTGCAGGCCTAGCTAAATGGGCCCGTAGAGCCCACTTTAGCTAGTAATAGTAATATATCCGTTTTCACACTTCTTCCATTGTATTTATTTTGACTGGAACATCATTAATTTGAACAAGAAGAAATGTTTGATTAATATTTTAAAATGAATCATGTTTCTATTTTCAATTTAAGAGGCAATAAAAGAGAAGATGATCCCCCATATACTGTACAGGGTTTGTCGTTTAAAAGAGTACGCAAAATAAGTAAAATAAATTAAAATTAAATGCGACTTCCTTACTTGGGTACACTTTTAAAAGACACGCCTTGTATTATATTTATTATATTATAACTATTGCAGCATTTTCCATTCACTTTACCATATATAAGAAAGTTCTCATGAAAGTACAAGTTAGTTAACATAAATTAAAGTAAATAAGTGTCATCTGGCTTGCTTTCTACCTGCAAATTTTCTTTCCATATTTTAGCAGAAATGTGGTTTACAAGAATAAAGAATGCATATGTAGTATTTAATTAGGAAAAACATCTATTTTTTATACTTTTAATGGTCTTGTTGTATCCATTATATATATATATATATATATATTATATATATAGATATATATACACAGGTGTTAAGATCGGTGGGTGGAAATAACAAACTTGAGATATGCGGATGATATAGTTCTACTAGCAGAATCGAAAGAAGATCTCCAGAGAATGGTTTCATTGACAGAAGAGCAATGTGCCAAATACAAGCTAGTGGTTAACAGAGAGAAGACAAAATGTACGAAGAGTGGACGCCTGAGAGAAGTTTTAGACATACGGCTGGGCGAAGAAAAAATAGAACAGTTGGATGAGTTTAAGTACTCGGGAGTACACTTTACTACATACGGAGGCACAAAGAGGACAGTTCAAGAGAGAATATCATTGGGACGAAGATCATTTGAAAGACTAAACAAAATCTGGAAAGACAGGAACATCTCATTAAGTCTGAAAATCAGACTATTAAGAGCAATAGTCATTGCTACGGTATTATACGGTGCAGAGTGTTGGACGTTGAAGAAGACAGAGGAAAAGAAACTGGTGGCATTTGAAATGAAATGTTTAAGAAGGATATGTAATGTGCGGTGGGAGGACAGACGGGGTAACCAACGAAAGAGTGAGAGAAATGAATAATGTCAGAGACTCGATATTAGACCGGGTAAGAGATGTACGGAGGAGGTGGTGGGTGGTGGTGGTGGTTTGGGCATGTACACAGGATGGACCGGGAGAGATGGCCGAAGATGGTGTCGCATGGACGAGTTGAGGGCACCCGACCGAGGGGACGGCCGAGGGAAACGTGGCTTAGACGTTTCCGCAGAGCAAACGAGGAGCGGACCGTGCAGCAGCTGACTCACATGGCGTCGGACAGAGGGACGTGGAGAGGATGGAGACATCGAATGTGGGACCCAACCCGGAGAACTCCGAACGGGACTTAAGTAAGTCATATATATATATATATATATGTATATATATATATATATATATATATATATATGGACTATGGTCTGCCAATAAACCATTTTATTTTCATTTTCATTCATATATATATTTATAATGGCTTTGGTGTGTGTATGTGTGTGTATATATATATACACACAGTATATACCAAAAATAATAAGTCAAGTATGTAAAAAGACTTGACGCCTGGCTCAGAACAATCCCCGATGAGCCGGGCGTACCTGGCTATGTGAGGTGGAGAGCGCAAGAATCCAACTCACTACTTCACCAGGCCAACTCGAGAGGAGGGGCGACACGCTTGACCTTCGCGAAATGAGAAATCATCACGTGGAACCTTTGTAAGGTTGTAAGGTAAGGTATTCTTTACGAAAGGCAATATAACAACCCGTACGAATACAACTCTTAAAATATTCATAAAATTATCTCTAGATACAACTATTACATTACGTTACATTTAGAAAACCTGAAGTCACTCGGGCCTGTCGAACTTATCCAAGTCATACATGATCTACAACTATATTTTTGGATAAAATTTTGCAAAATATGAATTACGAGTCAGTTAATTATCCTTAAACTATTTACAAAGCGAGCGAAGTAACCTAAAGTACTTCGGCTGAAATGCAGTTTTACGCATTTAGAAAGGTATAAATGGTGATATTATGCCCTGTTCGATGCATTTCGATAAAATTATCGCGCTTTTTCAACGAGTGGTTGACTGCGTTTTGCGCACAATATTCTACGATCGTTTTCTTAATTAAAAACTAATCCTTTACATGAGGAGACTTTAAGGTAAGTGGACACCCTTTCCATCACAAACAATGACCTTACCTGACCTCTGCTGACCTTTCGCGAGGAGGTCAAATGACTGCTGATCCTTTTAGATGTAATAATAGGTCGAGGCTAATATAAAATGGTGTATTATTAGAGACAATTCCTCTCTTCTCAATCTCTTATTTCAATTTTATTTACTTATTCATTTTATTTAAGTTTAACTTTATTTACAACATTTAATCATAATAATTATTTGGTCCATCAACATAATATTTTACAACCTTACATGTTGTTTTACATTAAATATATTATGCCCATCAAACAAATAAATATTAAAAGTTATATATATATATACACACACACACACATATATATATATAGGGTGTCTCAGAAGTCGCGCACTATAGGCTTTATTTAGATTTACGAGGTTCATGAGTCG